>JAHPZR010008381.1:40000-46370 GCA_019787425.1 Platygyra sinensis
CTAGTCTTTGTTAAAAAAATTAAAAAAGAAGACTTGATGACATATTGCATCACAAAGGACAGCCCTTGCTTAGCTTTATGCCACTCCAGATATTTTTGAAATCCTATGTACAAACAACAATGAGTATGACTTACCATTAATGTAAATTTTATAGATGAAGAGTCACCTTTCAGTACAGAGTGTACTGTAATAAAGTCATTATGATTATTATTAATTTGCCATGAGTGTGGAGAATAAGGGTACAGGTAACTAATAACTTAGTGATAGCCCTGTGTATTCCCAAGGTTCCTCTTTAAAAAAAAACAGTCAGTAGACCTGATCTTGATCTTGCTCTTAGGTCATGAAAGGTATGTAGTCTTGAGTGATATTATTAATATGTAGTTTAGATCTAGAATAAGGATGTAGTTAAGCATCACTTTGTTGTTAAATATAGTGTCTTTAGCATTACCATATACCTCTTGAGGTGTCGTAAGTCCATGCGATGCAGCCAATTTGACATTTAAATAGGACAATAACTAAACTTTTGGAGGGCATATTGTTTATTTGTGGCCCGAGTAGCATCATTTGCGCCCGAGCGGAGCGAGGGTGCAAATGATGCTACGAGGGCCACAAATAAACAATATGCCCGACAAAAGTCTTGTTATTATCATTATCATCAATATACAAAGTCATATCATGAAGAGTCTATGGCAATAAAATAAGCTTGATCAACTAACTTCTCTGGGTTTCGCCAAATTCCATTGTTCTGGCCTTCCATGAAGTATTTATTCAATTTCTCCATATCCCCGTACTCAATAGACGGCTTGTGTTTGGGTTTTACGTTTTGTTCCTTCGTAAACAACTTGGCTTTGGCTTCAAACATTTTGTTGGCAGACACGAAATCGCTGTCCTGTAAAATGTTGACGTTACGGCTAAGCGGAGCTGATGTTAAATGGCGATGTATGGCTGCTCTGATTCCAGTCAGGGCACTTGGAGTCAGTGCTTGTCCTTTTTCTGTTTTAACCTCGGCGTAAAACTTTCGTAAAATCTTGTTTAGTTCTTTCTTGTCAATCGTTTTCAAATCTACCTTGATTGCTCTCTTCTCGCACCATTTATCAAACTTTTTCAGCCCCCATTCTGTCGCTTTCTTTGTACTTTTTGCTTGAGCCTTTTGCTCTATTTCGTTTAGTTGCTCTTGACCTAAATCTGAACCCTGACTGCATGTTAAGACGTCGAAATTCGGAGTTTCCTCCATCTCAAAAGCTTCGTGAGAACTGTTCTGGATAAAAAAAAAAAACAACTTAACTTGAACGGCCTGTTAAACTCGCGCCACCTTTACACGCGCTTTCTGATTGGACAATCGCAGTCGTACGACGTCTCCTCAGCCAATCAGGAGCAGGGCGGTAAATGAATTTGCCGCCCGCACACGGTCATTTATGCCCGCTGATTAGATGCTTTGATGAGGGCAGTTTGCTATTTGGCCGCGTATATTGATGATAATAACAATTAATATTTTATTTTTAATATTTTATTTCCCAAAATTGATTTCTGTACTATCACTCCAGATGTTTTTGAAATCCTATGTTCTGTAACCTTTCACTGAAATTGACTTTGGCAAATTGCAGATACCAGTACATTGTTTAAGCACTTTCGGACTGGAACCGTATTAACAAGTTCAATTGGCAAAAAAAATGAATTGACCTGTAGCTCTAAAGATGATTTGGATGCTCCCATTAGGGTGGCATTTCATTTTAAAACTCTTGGTCTATAGCTTTAATTGGAGACAAAAGAAACTTCAAAAATTGCCAATTTTGACTTGAGAGCCTTGGAATTTCCCTTCTGTCATTTCTTCATTTTTTACCCAAAATAAAGGGGGGCCCAGACCCCTTCCCTGGATCCGCCTCTGGTGTCCGATGACCAGTATTATGTGACCATATCTCTGGCTCAGGTTGAAAGCTCATCTAAGTCACATGTTTTTTTTTTCAAAGTTGACCACTGATCAACTACTGGATTTTTATTAGATTATGGGCTCAAGTCAGGTTAACTTTCTAATCAGTGCCAGGTTGTTCAGAAGGTATAATTTCACTGCTTTTATTTTATGTAGTTTGAGATTGTTGAAACTCAAAACAGAAGGCCAAGCAATATTAACAGAAAGCCTCACTGCAATATGTTACAAAATTGAAGTAAAAATTATAACTTATTCCAGATTAGCTTAATTGGGCTTTGAACAACCTGGCCGAGGAGCTCCACTTTTAAGCTTGGCTAAATCTATACATTACAATGTTTACAATTGACTCTGTGGTGGCATGAATTTGTACATGTATTTAATAACATAATTGTACATTGCTTTTTGCTTTTGTGCTGTGCATTCATCAATAGTTCGGTTTCTTTTTATAAAATATTTTATTAATACTACCTCTTAAAACTACTGGAATTCTACATAGCCTCAGGACACTTTCCAAAAGCGACTACATGTAAGATACAGTTACGGTATGAAAGTTGTACAGTATTAAGAACAGCATACAGGAATACAACGAGATCCATTCTTTGCTGCAAAATTAGAACTTTCACAACAACTAAATCACTCTAGCATAAATGGAAAAAACAACACTTTGTTGATGAGTACTTCTATGTAAGCTTTCAATAATAATTTTATAATTCAATTTCAATAAGTGATGTGCTTTTTTTCTCAACTAAGACTGTGGACTGCAGGAACTGTCAATTACTGTGTGACTCCATTAGTGATAAAATTATGTTATTAAACTATGTCAAAAAATAATAAGTAAGCCCTACATGTAAGTAAGTTATACTATGTACACTCTTGGGTTTTGATGCATAGGTATATTTGGTCAGCCAGCTTATATATGTTAACAACATTAACAACATTACAACCAAATGGATAAGAAATATATTCTACATGCACCAGAGCTGAACTCGTAAATCCCCCCTACAAAAAACTGAAATATAGGGACCATGTTTCCCTGACCAGTGGCACTAATGAAATCAAATTGCAAAATGAAACTCAGTGTAGAGCTTTCTTTGCATGCAGGGTCACTGATTGATGCAGAAAAAATAATTAATGTTGCAAAAGGTTGGTATGTAGGTGCTGTAAGTAACTGACCAGGTTTCAGAAGAGTCTTGGGATTTAATATTTTGGTTAATTATATTCCATACTTGCTGCATCAGCAAGTCTAGTGCAATACTAATCATCCACTTGACATTTCAACAACAACAAAGCGGACGAAAGCTACTTATTAAACACGACATGCATATCACTATGCCTGAATCAAATGAAGGATTGAAGAAATGTTGCTGAAAATTCGGTTAAGATTCATTGTTATTCCAGTTAAAGCCCAGAATTGCATTTAGAAGCCGGAAAACGTCCAAAATCTCAAAGCCTTGCGGTGTTCGAGTCTAGTAATTATTGGTGATAAAGCATAAGCTTAATTCGAACATTATTATTGCCGACGGCTTAATTTGCAGTTATTTTTACGGCCAAAGTTTTACCAGTCTTTTAACAAGAACCTTAAAAGAAATTCAGACGGGCATTTCACCAAACCCAACAAATCGAGCAAACAAAACGAGGAAGTCTCCATAATTTCTAAACGCAGTATTCATGACAACATATTACGCTTACGAGCGTCAAAAGCAAAGCAATGGTTTCCTTCTTCCAAAAGTAAACAGAAGAAGAAATTATGGCAGTCTACGAAGCGGCTGTCCCTGCTAACACAAAGAAAACTTCAAAACTCGCCAGACAGTATTTACGAATACAATTTTGTTACTTTTAGTCAAGAGGTTATCAGTATACGGCGAAAAACGACAGAAAACTATTATAAACCTATTTGTTTACAATAATTAAGCTTATACAAATTTATATTCAACAACAACTCTAGGTTTTGAAATTTATCAAATCTCTCACAGCATGGTTCCAAACCAGAAAATCAAGGAGACTTAACCGCACCTTTCATTGATATAACCTTAACTTATTAACTTATCTCACTGAAGCAACTGGATGATTTTAATGGAAAACGAAAAAGTTTTGATGTAAACAAAGTCGCTTACCACAATTTGGCAGTTCACCTCAGTGTGAATCCTCTCCGAAGAACCTCCAGCAAAAGTTGCGACGACTAAACTGCACAAATGTTTTTGATAGATCAACGAATCAACTTTTTCCCACTGTGCTTACAGTTTTGTAATTCCTCTAAACACGTTTGATTTCTCTTGCTGATCACCTCATGAAATCATGTGACTTTTCTTGCATGGCTGCACATCATATCTCGACACGCCAAGTTCTGTAGTCTTTTGAGTCAATTTTCCTGGTATTTCAGTTCTTTCCTAAAGCCCGCACTTGCCCTGCCTGATGGCATTGTTCGGTATTATTTCATCTCCTTCCTCTAGCACTGACTCGATTCAAGATTCACCACATTGTTCAGTACTAAGCTTTTCTAGCCCTCTTTCTAGCCCTGCTGTGCTGCTCTTTCCCAATCTTCTTCGCCACGTTTGCCTAAGATAAACTCAATCTATCTTCAACGTTAGATCAACGTCCCCGATCGATTGTTGAGGTAACAAATACAAATGAGTGTTTTTTTTCTGACAAATTAAACCTGCCGAGAAAAGATGGCATTCCTTAGATCTCCCGTGAGGCTTACCTCGAGACACCCCTCCTCCTCCCCGAGAGTCTGTACAGACGGCGTTCGATTGCTTGTACGCTGACGTCATAACCAAATTTTCTCGGCTTGATGAGTTACCAATTTTTTCTTAAGTATGGTGCTTCGCTGAAGCTCCGCTAAAAAGAGTAAGTGTTCCCAAGTTTTTTGGTCAAAAGAAGAATTATGAAGCTTGGAAAGCAGCATTTTATTCCTGTGTGGACCGTACTGGAGCTACACCAGAGTACAAGCTTTTACGATTGCGGGAATGCCTTCAGGGTGAACCTCTAAGAGTCATTCAGAACCTGGGACACTCAGCAGCAGCGTATGAAGAAGCCAAGTCCCGTCTAGAATGAAAGTATGGAGGAAAACAAAGGGCCCTGACACTTAGACTTGAAGAGCTGAATGCCTTTAAACCAGTAAGAGAAGGTAATGAGAGAGACCTGGAGAAGTTTTCAGAGCTGCTTGATGGGATTGTTGTGAACTTGAAGGATGCTAACCAGGAAGCAGAGCTGGGAAATGATCATTGTACATCACTTTACAGCGGAAGTTTAATAAAGAGCTTTTGTCCAAGTACAAGCAGTGGGTTAGCAACGACCATCGAACAGAGAATGTGAGCACATTGAGAGAGTTTATTGACAGAGAATCGGAGTTCCTGACCACAGCTTCAGAGACTATAAGTGGTGTTCTCAAAGAATCCCCTAAGCAGGAGAGGAATAGCCCCACAGCAGGATCATCTTTTGTAACTAGAGATTCCCTTCTTGATAACAAGAAACAAAGTCAGGCATGTAAGGTGTGCATTGGGCAACATGGAATTTGGTCTTGTGAGAGCTTTAAAAGAATGACAGTGCCAAAACGATGGGAAGCAGCCAAAGGATACAAATTATGCTTTCGTTGTCTAGCAGATGGTCATAGAGGTGAAGAGTGTTTTAGGAGCAGAGTGTGTGGACTAAACGGATGCAGATCATATCATCATCAAATGCTTCATGAAGATCGAGCTGAAGTCAAGACCCCTCAGAATGATTTCACAGCCAGGTCAGACCTGGCGCCCACATCTGTAAGTGGATCAGCTGAAGAAGGAGAGACGAATGAGAGGACCCATATAACAACCACTACAATGAAACTCACAGTTCCTTCCGAGTTTGTGGCCCTACGGACCGTTCCTGTGTATCTGGCCAGTGGAGGAAGACAAGTGAAAGTGAACGCTCTCCTGGATGAAGGAAGCAGTAGGTCTTACTTGAACAGTGATGTTGCTGCAGAATTGGGACTGGAAGGGAAACCACACGAGTTAACTGTGAAGGTGCTTAATGACAATCAGAGAAACTTAACTCCTCAATTGTAGAGTTCACGATCAATAGTTTGGATGGAAGAGTGCACAAACAAGCTTCCGCTTACACGACTGAACGAGTCACGGGCAATATGCAAGTTTTGAATTGGAACTTGTACAAAACCAAGTGGAAGCACTTAGAGCGCATAAAGTTCCCACAAGTGGGGCCCAGGCCTATTGTTGACCTGCTCATCGGGGTGAATCAGGCTGATCTGTTGTATTCATTGGAAGATGTTAGGGGAAGACCGGGAGAGCCCATCGCTAGATTGACACCACTGGGGTGGATCTGTATCGGGAACCCTGAGTTACAAGCAAGCCAAGCTCAAACCAATTTCACATTTCTGGTGAAGGACTCACACGAACTGAACAATCTTGTCCGGCGATTCTGGGACATTGATGATTCCAAAGAAATCCAGAT
>JAHPZR010008382.1:0-40400 GCA_019787425.1 Platygyra sinensis
AAGGCTGGGCTCTCAAGTCATCCAAGAAGGCCTACAGGTTTAGTGGGAAGCAGAAGGCATACCTTGATGCCAGATTCAATATTGGCCAAACTTCAGGTAGAAAAGTAGTCGGGGAAGTAGTTGCAAGAGAGATGAGACGTGCTCAAGGACCTGACGGTGCTCGACTTTTCAACGTTGCAGAGTTTCTGAGCCCACAGCAGATCTCCTCCTGCTTCTCCCGCATCGCTGCTAAGGTTCGGAAACAACTACCGGATGATTGTGATGTTCAGGCCAGTGAAGAGGAAATCAACTTCACGATGGCAAGGAATTTGGCCCTAGAAACCATCTCTCTTCAGCACCCGATAGTGTTCGATATTTGTACCATAGTGAAGAACGACACGTTGAAGAAGCTAAAGCTTGGCATGCTGCAGAGTATTCGCCAGAACTTGGAGCTGAATGTTCCAGTACCTGCCATTCGATGAAAAGTACTATACCTTGCCTTGCTTGGTGAAGCTGCTTCCCGGTGCTCATGCCAGATCCGCCAGTAACCATCTTAATTCTGATCGGTTACTTCGTTAGCTAGTTTTTAATACCTAGGGCTGTAATGGCTGAACAGATCGCCTAATAGATGATATTTTATTTTGATAAGTAATCAGCAATTTGGCATTTTACATGGTTTAAGAGTTTCTGTTTTGGATTTTTTAAGTTAACTAGGACACGAGGGTAATTCAACAAAAAAAAAAACAAAACAAAATATATGTACGAGATAACATTTAGAAAGACATGCAGCTAATGAGGTAAATGGATAACTTAATGTAACTCTTAAAAAAGCAAGCAATGACCAAAAAGAGCACAATCGCGCGATTTTAAAATTTTCCCCCGTAACTGTTGTTAATGGTCCTTTTGTTATTGGGGTGAGATTTAAGCCCCATTTACACTGCCGAAAAATTTTGGCACGGCTCGGATGAAAAAAGGACGCGTACCAAAAAATTTGGTTCGGCACGGATAGATTTTGTCATGTAAACGATTTTGCCTTATCCGTACCGAGCCAAAATTTTACCCGTGCTCCGACCTTCTCTCGAGGTAGTCCGAGCACGAATAAAACTGGTACGCGTTCCTAAAAGTCTAGCCCAGGTCCGGTAAAATGCAAATTGTAAACGATTTGCCGTGCTGAACCAAAGTATTACTCATAAGCCTGAGGTATCTTGACGACCAATTTCATCTTCAATCCGCGAGATAATGTATTCAACTATTGTTTTGAACACGCAAAAGTTATCGTACCACTCCTTGTCGGTGAATGCCGTTTCTACGACCTGGAACCCTTGATCTGTCCGGGCCAATGTCCAGCATTTTCGCTCTACAGAATTGCAAGCTAGCATGGACGCAATTATAAACAGTTTGTATCTCCTTCTTCTTCTGTTCTTCTAAAAAATAAATAAGCGAAGGTCGGTTTCCTAATTTCTGGCGAAAAGACCCAAGATCTTTCTAAAAGATTGAACTCAAGATACTTCTCGTGCGCCATGTTTTTTCTTAGCACCGTGCATGCGTACAAAGAAAGAATTGTGTACGCTGGCCAAGGTGTTGAGCCTTTTACCCGCACCAAAACGTTACTTCAAGCCACTTAGTATGGTAGAAATAGGACGTGTAAACAGGGTAGCAGTGCTAATTTTTTGGTACCCGAACCTTTTTGTATCCGAGCCGTACCAAAAGTTTTCTGCTGTGTAAATGGGCTTTTAGTTCTCATTGGACGTGTTTGAGACCCGAACAAGTGTCCCCTCGTTTAGGTTATTAGACTGCGATTATTACATTTCAGTTGGCTTACATGTAATTCTTCTAGGAAGTGGGAAAATGGTCGGGTAGAACAGCGTCACGATCGACAAGTACGCAACGAGCTGAAATAATTATTGAATCGTCACACTCATGTAAGGTACACTTTCTGGGTTACCAAAAAGCTTCTCACGCATCGACCGCATTGCATATGCGTTACATGAGTGCATGTGTAGAACTCAAATACATTAAGATGTTTTTGTCAGATGTATCGTACACAGTCACAATAAAGTCGAGGTACTTCTTGTGAAGGAGTACGCATGCTGTTGTATCGAGAAAAACTTATTTGCCGCGACATTTACACAAATATCATTGATAAATTTGATGTAATCTCAGGCTATCTACGCTTTGCGTGTTTCGCGGAGTCGACCAAGGCCATATATTGTTTACACTAAAACGGGTATTTATTTGCCGTAAGGTGCTAGTTAGTCATTTGCACGTTCGGTTACTTTGACCACTTGCGGCCCATCTCAAATTGCTTTTCTTAGGGAAATTCGCAGTCGTGTTTCCAGTGCACTTTCCCTAGCCTTATTTTTTCCGGGAGGCACCAAAGAATTTTAGTAAGACTCTGAAGAAGTGAGCAAAAAGCTAAAAAGGGGCTTAGCCTAAGTGGTCAAATTTATTGCTTGCCCAATTTGGGTCAGGGGTTAGGTCACTTACGCAAAAAGGTCACGCAAAGGATGAGCTTACAAGACTTTTCCAATCAGTGTTATCTACGTTTTCGGTAGTTATATATAAGTCATCAAACCTAACATATACTTCTCTTTTACTAAGTTCAAGTTTTAAGAATATGTTGTATATGTAGTATGAACTCCACCGATCATTTCTTCAAGTATAAGAAGCGATGCTTTTGCCAGCAAATGTTTCGGAATGTTCTTATAAATTAACCGCCTCAGTCGTGTTAAGAGACATGCTGGCACTTAAAGCGTGATTTTTAAAAACGACTTTACTTAACATTCACAGCTTCACAGAAGAAACATAGAGATGCAGACTACTTTCAATGGTCATTTAAATTTTCAGTTTCTGTGTATTTTCGAAAAAACTGACTCTATCATTAGCTTGAAATGAACATCGAATTCTGCACGCTTAAATGATGCTTGGGTGGCATCACGTTTTATTTAGCTACCGAGACAAAACGTAATTTCCAACGGCCAAACTTTCTAGGTGTTTATTTTAATACATGACCTTTCGTCTGCTATTGTTATAATGTCGAAATTTTAGGTACCAGGTGTCGTTTAAAGCGGTCAAAGTTAGCCTTCATTTTGTCTCACCAAAAGTCGAGCAAAATACACCTCTATAAAAACGGCAATAAAACCCATACCAATTATAAGAAACGTTTTATATGCTTTTATTGTGTAGTGATATTGTAATTATTGTACAAAGTTTGATGGTGAATGAACTTGCTTAGCGCTGCCAACATCTTCCTAAAGTTGCACGACGATTTGACCGTTTCGGCAAGGCGAAAACGGCGTTTTTTAACGAATTCAAGTTCAAGTTCAAGTTCAAGTTAGGCCCGGTTCATACGTCGCATTTCTGCCGTGTCGAATGCAATTCAAACAAAAGATAATGAAGCAAATCATCTCATTATCTATTGTCTCAAATGCATTCGACACGGCAGAAATGCGACGTGTTAAGTGAAACGGACGATAAATTTCATTGTACGCTAACTTTCTTTAGTTTTTTAGCCCGCATTTTTACTTGCGTGCATCTAGTTTCTACGTTGTCCTTTCACTCTTAACTTGATGTAAAAGTTCTTATCTTGTGTCATATTTCAAAAATCGACTGCCATTTCACAGCTGTTTCTGATGTTGAAGTGAAAAGTTGCTACTGTATATGTTCTTATAGGTGGAGCTTAGAGTCATTAATATGCACGAGCGAGGTTCAAAATGATTCATTTCAACTCTAAGGTCCTTGGGACAGCGAGGAATATTTCTAGAAATGCTGGATTTGATACTAGTACTAGACATTGCATAATTCCCTTCATATGTTGCATGAGTCCTTTATACGTTTTAAGGTGACATATCCGTATGCAAACCAACGTGTTGATATCTTCATTTTAAAGAAACTTCGCCTCAAAGTTATCACAACGTTCTTTCTCTTACGGGAATTTGCCCAAAGTGGGCC
This sequence comes from Platygyra sinensis, assembly GCA_019787425.1. Classification (NCBI taxonomy): domain Eukaryota; kingdom Metazoa; phylum Cnidaria; class Anthozoa; order Scleractinia; family Merulinidae; genus Platygyra; species Platygyra sinensis. The sequence continues at coordinate 3,931 of JAHPZR010008382.1, forward strand.
AAATTGAACACAAAATTGATAAAGGTCAAAGAAATGGTACTGAGTCAAAAATGGTTGTTATTTCATTATTCTTCCAAAGCTATGTGCAGCTCTTTCGATATTTTATATAGTTAAGCTGTGACAGAATAAAAGGCAGGAGGACCTCTGCTATTGTAAACATCCTGGATGTGTCACACAATGCTGCGCGATGAAATTGTGTTTATTGGGCTTGTTATAATCGAGACAAAGCAAAGGTTTCTTACCTTTAAGTTAATTGAAGACTAATTTTGTGTTTGGTTTAGTCTCGCTCGACTGCTGATTGAGACGGCTAGAGTATTTTTTTTTCTGAGTCATTTTCCTGGCAGGAAATGGCTTTTTTTCCTTCTTCCTGTGTCTCGTAACTATCGGAGATCTCCACAATGCGTCCCTAAAATTCAAACTACAAAACTATCGATCCTCCTGAGATTTTACTTTCATGATGTATAAGAGCAGCTGACTGACAGCTATCTGAACAGTTCATGTATTGGACAACTTATCCAGATGGGCACCAGCATAGTGTCTCCATACAAATCTCTATAAATCTGGGTCGAAAATTTTCTCCACATATATATCTTGCTATAAAAGAAACATTGCTGCGACCTGAATCTTGGCGAAAGTCTTAACCTTCTTTGTTTTCCCAGATTCTGGACTTTATCTATCGAACGGTTTTGATTTTCATTTTGATCTATTTTGAATGGCGTTTGCCCAGTCACGTAAAATACTATTTAAGTACGTTCTCAAATCTTTCCTCCATTTTAAAACACCGAGGGAAAAACTTTGAAATGATGACGTCAATCGTGGGTCTGTCCTCTAATACATCGTAGGCGAGTATATCGTACCAATCAAAGTGCGAGGATAATTTGGGTTTTCACATTTAAGCAATAGAAAACGTTTTCCGTGTTTGCATAGCCTGATATAAACACGAGAGGGGTTGGGAGAATTCGAGACAGTTATGCAAACCCGAGACGAAGTCGAGGGTTTGCATAACTGTCTATACTGAACTTACATCATTTTGTTAATGCCATCGAGTGTATTCTTTTCAGAATCTTTCATCATTGAGGCACGTAAGTCTTAAAATTCATATCAATCTTCACGACAGCTCTTTTGACTCACATTATGCATAGTTCTTTTTTCTACAGGTGTCTACATTTAAACGCATTTTCGCGTAAAGGTATCTATAATTCGTGTTTACGATGCTTTACCGAACGCGTAAAGGCATCAATAACACACCTTTACGATACTTAACGGATCGCGTAAAGGCATTAATAACGCATCTTTGCGATGCTTTACGGATCGCGTAAAGGCATCAATAACACATCTTTACGATACTTAACGGATCGCGTAAAGGCATCAATAACGCATCTTTACGATACTTAACGGATCACATAAAGGCATCAATAACGCATCTTTACGATGCTTTAAGGATCGCGTAAGGCATCAATAACACATCTTTACGATACTTAACGGATCGCAAAAGGCATCAATAACGCATCTTTACATGCTAACGGATCGCTAAAGGCATCAATAATGCATCTTACGATGCTTACGGATCGCGTAAAGGCATCAATAACACATCTTTACGATACTTACGATCGCGTAAAGGCATCAATACGCATCTTTACGATACTTACGGATCACTAAAGGCATCAATAACGCATCTTTACGATGCTTTAAGGATCGCGTAAAGGCATCAATAACACATCTTTACGATACTTAACGGATCGCAAAAGGCATCAATAACGCATCTTACAATGCTTAACGGATCGCATAAAGGCATCAATAATGCATCTTTACGATGCTTTAAGGATCGCGTAAAGGCATCAATAACACATCTTTACGATAGTTAACGAATCGCGTAAAGGGATCAATAACGCATCTTTTCGTCCCTTAACGAATCGCGTAATTTCTTCATAATGCATATTTACGATACTTAACGGATCGAGTAAAGGCATAAATAACAGAAAACTAAATAACATTTTTGCTCATTTGCATTTGCATTTGCATTTGCATTTGCATTTGCATTAGCATTAGCATTAGCATTAGCATTAGCATTAGCATTAGCATTAGCATTAGCATTAGCATTAGCATTAGCATTAGCATTAGCATTAGCATTAGCATTAGCATTAGCATTAGCATTAGCATTAGCATTAGCATTAGCATTAGCATTTGCATTTGCATTTGCATTTGCATTTGCATTTGCATTTGCATTTGCATTTGCATTTGCATTTGCATTTGCATTTGCATTTGCATTTGCATTTGCATTTGCATTTGCATTTGCATTTGCATTTGCATTTGCATTAGCATTAGCATTAGCATTAGCATCTGCATCTGCATCTGCATCTGCATCTGCATCTGCATCTGCATTTGCATTTGCATCTGCATCTGCATTTGCATTTGCATTTGCATTTGCATTTGCATTTGCATTTGATTTTGCATTTGCATTTGATTTTGCATTGGCATTGGCGTTGGCGTTGGCGTTGGCATTGGCTTTGGCTTTGGCATTGGCATTGGCATTGGCATTGGCATTGGCATTGGCATTGGCATTGGCATTGGCATTGGCATTGGCATTGGCATTGGCATTGGCATTGGCATTGGCATTGGCATTGGCTGCTCACTGCATACAATTGCCCTGACACGGGAAACTAAGCTATGGGAGGATACTATCTGCTGTCAATTCCGGAAAAGGGGCGAAGGGAACGGAAAAACCAAAGGACAAGGTTTTCACAAAGAATCGTTAACGTTATTTCTTTCATTACTCAGAAACCCCAACCCGATACTAGCTACTAGCTACTAGGGGGCAAGGGGCCAACAAAGGGAGGGGCTCTCTGTGGCATGCAGCGAAGAGCAAAGTCTCCTACAGAGAGGTGCCGCTGGGCCGTACTGAGTCTTGCGGCAAATAAGGAATAATTTGCCTAAAACAGAACGAAAGAGAAAAGAAAACAAGCTGAAACAAATACCTGAAAAAGGAAAAAAAGGAACCCAACCTTTTGTTGACCCCATGCAGGCTCCGCACTAGGTCTGAAATTGAAGGTCCTCCCGAAGTCAACTAGGAAAGGGCAAAGATCTCACCCCAAAACAAAAACAAACAGACAACCTTAAACAAATAAAGGAAATGTAAGCCCTGAGATACATGCTAGAGCTCGAGTATTCATAAGTTGCATGCTTTAACGCTCGAAAAAGAAAACACCGACAGCCGCCAAAACTACAGCACAGACAAAACGCAGCAAACGATGAAACCATGCTGCGGTTCTCCAGACCGCTGCCTCTCCGTGGGTATACGCCTAGCAAACCCACTAAATTATTTATAAACTCTAGGCTACCTCACATTTTTAAAGAACATGCTCGGGCGAACAAAAAGAAGATTCAAGACCTTAATTGTTATTTTCTAGAGCACTTCCTCTTTTTTTTTTGTTGTTGTTGTTGTTTCGATCATAAGTACGTAGACATGATTGTTTGTTTAGTTTTGTTTTTAAGTAATGGTGTAAGTAGAGGCTTTATTCCTTGTATTGTTATTGTAAGCAATGTCAGTATTGTAGGTATAAGTTCGTATAGTAGGTAGCGTTGGTATTAAAATTAAAAAAAAAACTCTAGGTTGCTAGCTATCCAACCGATAGAAGCATGAAGAACGCACTAAACTGTGCCACAGCTCTCCAGGCTGGTGGCTATCCGAGCACAATAGACCAACTAAATTATCCACGGCTCAAAAATCCATGTCGCAGCTCTCAAGGCTGCTGGTTCTCCAGGCCATACCCAAAAAATTATGTCACGGCTCTCCAGCAAAAATATATGACACTATACAAACGTTCTAGGCGCTCGCTTTCCGAAACCAGATTTGCGCTACCCCTGGTCCCACTCGCGCACTGAGGTTCGCAATATAGACTAGATGAACATAAAACTACAAAGAACCGGAGAAACAAATAAAATAAATATACCGCAATGAAGGGGGAAAACAGCCAAACGGTCCTAAAGGAAAAGAAAAGGACAAAATATGCAAAAAGGCGATCCCAAATAAAAGAACGCGCCCCATGAGGGTTGGGTTCGGCGTCGGCCATGATATGGCAGGCTGGTGGCGGTCCAAATGAGGCGAAACTTCTACCGTGACTTCACTGAACTCCACTGAACTGACCACGAGGCGACTAAAATTATGATATTTGAAGCGGAGGCGTATTAGTATTAGCATTAGTGTTAGCATTTGCATAGGCATAAGCATTATCATCAGCATCAGCATCAGCATTAGACAAGCGACGTCTTGGAAAAGAGCATATGCCATTCAATATTTAATCACATGATCTAATGAAATCATCAATACTTACATTAAATAGCAGGTATATACATTGGATCTTGCCGAGTCCTATAAGTGGAAAACACATTTGATTTGTTGTTAATTATACACTACACAGAAAAAAGGTGTAATTAAAATTTAATTATTACTACCCAGATAAATGAAGGGGGAAATTCCACTCTTTCTTTTCTCTACACAGTTCTAGGGCCTGCATTATCAAGAGCATCTAGTCAGGGCAACGGTATTAAGGCAAGTAAGTATAAGTAGAACTGAGTTGTCCTTCATCTATGTATATGATATAGAGTACCCTTTCTGCTCAGCAATTACCTAGGTGTCTGAACTTCATAGAAATTATTCTGCGAGCATGGGTTGCATTAAGGGTTTCCACATTTTAGCTCATATCACGTTAAATAAAGACACGAATAGCATAAAGGAAAGGGTAATAAGGAGTTCTTTACCTGCTATGTAATGTTACTAGAGAACCACAAAATGTTATGTTATTTTACTCTTACTCAATGGCATATCATCTTACCTAGAACTAAGCACTGTGAGAAGTAAAGAAGTTGAAATAGTAAGACGCAGTATAATGGTCGTGCATTGCATTTTCTTCGAACTGCTTCGGCAGTTAAGCAGCAAACCGAGCTAACTGAATCAAACTTGAACAGATGGTTTTGGGGTAGACGGGGATGTTTACTCTGGTCAGTGAAAAAGAGATGAACAATCTCTTTAGTCGGTAAATTTACATAAGGATTTCATTAAAACGGTTTTGTTCCTTACTTCTGGTTTCTGGTGGAAACTGTGAATAAATCAAATTAAAAAGTAAAGACCTCGATAAATGTGTCTAAAAGGTGAAGGGAGTCATGGCGGATAAAGTGGCCTTTCTCAAAAGAGAACATGTTCGCAATGCTGAAGGTGTCGCTCACAAAGTTGCTTTCATTCAATTTTATCGAAAATGTGTGATGAGTTAAAAATAGAAACTGTCAACTCGGTGGAAAGGCAAAAACATAGATATTCAGCATCAAGTTAGTGACTGCTTTGCATTTTTCTGTTTGTTTAATATGTGGAACTTATGTGGGAGGTAAAAAAAGTTGAAAATAGCAAGCCACAGTTTATGAACGTGCATTCTTATGCTGCATTTTCTTCGAACTGCTTCGGCAGTGAAACAACAAACCGAGGTAACTCAATCAACGCGGAATATTTGGGATGCACAGAGAATGTTGGTCTGCGTTGCCAGCGTGGTTGTCCTGATAGTGTAGTGGTCATCACACCCGACCGGTGTTCAGGGGGACGTGGGTTCAAATCCCGCTCAGGGCAATTCTTTCTTCTTCTTCATTCATAATTATCAATTGATTTACGGGATGGGTTTCTCTTCTTCATTCATTGCTATGTATATAAATAAGCCTGCATCATTAAATTGATCCTTCTGATTAGCTGATACCCAAGTTGGTGTTTGCCTGTGAATCGTTAATGTCGATCCTTGGGTTTAAGGCTATGAAGGAGTTACAGGCTTTCCCATCTCACCCTTGAAAGAATCCCGGGATACTCACGTCTGGCCAACTGACTATCTACAATAACTGCGTTGCCAGCGTGGTTGTCCTGATAGTGTAGTGGTCATCACACCCGACCGGTGTTCAGGGGGACGTGGGTTCAAATCCCGCTCAGGGCAATTCTTTCTTCTTCTTCATTCATAATTATCAATTGATTTACGGGATGGGTTTCTCATTCATTGCTATATATATATCCTTCTCACATAAAATATCCATAGTCGTGATCTAATTCCCAGAGTACAACATAAATATTCAAAAAACTGGAACAAAATGACTTTGCCGATATTTCGTGTTTATTAAAAACACTTCGTCAGGGCAACTGACGGAGTGGCCTGAACCGTTACAAGAAATACGTTACAATCTGATGCAAGACGCTATACAACGTTATGGTTTTTGTCGCGTGCGCTCCACGCGCGCGCTCTACACTAAAATCCTTACAAACTGAGCAAATAAGCGAGTCTGCGCATTCACAACAGAGAATCTTAAACTAACAGAAAAACGCCTATAGAAATGCTTACATAGGCAACTATTAGGTTGTAATGCCAATGTTCAATTCATAATTCTCACAAAGAAGTGTTCTAATAAGAACGCTCTAACAAAAGTACAACTAACATATATATATAGGTAGAATGAAAAATGCTGCGTCGCCAACGAAGAATGCCACTTGCGAGCAGGATCCAAAGAAGGATACACCATGCCTAGACTTCACGGAGTAGTAAATAGGTTGAATGAAAAAAGAAGTCAAATGCAAACTACTCACAGGTCCATGTTTAATGCGTTGAACAAACGTTTCGCCCTTCGGGCTTCTTCAGTGTTCACAGGTAAAAATACTTGATCAGATTTAGAAATTCTCTTCCTATGTTGGTTTGGGCATTTTTACTAAATGGTGGGTTGAACCATATTATATTTCTTTGCCTCTTCCTCCTGTTTGTGGTGGATTCTGGTGGCTGCTGTGGTGGGGTGAATTTGAGGGTGTACGAATAACCGCTTTTCTGTAATGCCTCCTGGTAGGGTGGTGCTGCTTCTTTGAAGGCTTCCTCGTCGGATGAGATTTCAGATAATCTCTTGTTGATTGCCTCAGGGATGTTCTTTTTTACATTGTTATTACCGCTCCATTATTGTTGAGCGCTATTCTGGATTTATGGAACTCACCTGAAGTTATATATTATACTATTCACCAACGAGCAGCCGAAAAAAAAAACAAAATGGCTTTTGTCTGTATATTTCACAAATAAAGTCACTCTTTGGGCCACTAGTTATTCTGCTTGTGTGGTATATACTGAAACAATTATTCACCTCAGTGTCGGTGGAAGTGGTGGATATTTACCTCCTCTTCGGTGAATAATTGTTAATTAATTTTATTGTAAACGGAGGTGTGTTAAATAATAGAAACTGCGAACTTTGTAGCATGACAAGGAGGGAGGGGGTGACTCTATTGTTTTCGAGTATCTGTCAGAGACCGACTCATCACTGCCAGTGTGACGTCACATAGCAACAAGTCGAAGCTTTGCTCGGCTTGCCCAGATTTGGCCTTGGGACTCCACTGAATTCAAAGAAAAAGAGGATAATACAAGCTATTACTGCGCTATTATTCATTAATTTGGCATAAATGTGCAAGCTTTGTAGTGGAACTTGTCTATGAGTACAACTGTTTGTTGTTTTGTGTGCGTTTTTTGTTCCAAATTTTATTGAAAACAAATTGGGTCAAGTGGGGTTACCGCCATCTTGAATTCCGGTCAAGTAAAGGCCACCCAAAACGCCCGCCGTTTTCTCTTCCAGTTTTCAACAGAAGTACCTCATAATAGGAGGTTTTGTTCCTTTTTGTTATATAACTTTCAAGCTATTGTTAGTTTTTTTCGATGTGAAGAGCCATTTTGCTCAACAATCCTTTTGAGTGCGAAGGCGTACATGTCGGTTTGATTTCTCGCGTGTTAAACTTTGTTTGATTGGTGAAAAGTCAAGAGTGTCTATGTTTACCAGCTGTTAGCTGGTTGAATGCTTGTGTTTTTAAATTTTGTGGGGTAGATGACTGTCTGTGTGCTTCAAAAGGGCTAACCTTCAGAATATCCGGCCCTGATTGCGTGATATTAAATGCCTGCTCCCGTAGTCCCACAGTCAATAAACAACAACAACAACAACAAGATTTATTTGAACTGTAACATTACTAAATAACTAATTGAACAAGAAATAAATTAAAAATACATACAGTTGCTGGTCACCCAAAATAACTAAAGAGCTAAACTAGTTGGGTGACCACCATTAATATAAATATTTGCATATGGAAACAAAAGAGAAAAATTTAATGTATAGACGAAACAAGCGTGCTACACATGAATTTACCTCGTTCTAAAATCCATCAGCCGAAACAAGCGCGTTACACATGAAAAGACTTCGTTCTATGATCCATGAGCCGAAACCCGGAGTTCACTGCGGGACAGCGGGAGCAATAGTTTTACTCGTCTTACTTTCATAGCAATCGTTTTACTCGTCTTACGTTCATCAACCCATACAATGGCGATACTCATCGTTACGTCTCCCATTGTCATTAATGTCATTATTGGCTCTCGAAACAAAGGATTCTTTTGTTCTGTGGTTGGCAAAATTTAAATATCAAAAGACTTGTTTGTAAACAGTGAATATCGCTATGCAACACCACTGCGGGACAACGGGAGCAAGCGTTCAATGTCACGTAATCGTGGCCGGGTATTCTGTAGTCGCTCTCCAAATGCTATTCCATTAACTTTGAAGGGATTGTTGAGACGAACCATAAGTACTGAAGGCTTCATTCTCAGCACAGAGCAAACTTAATATACCATGTATCAAACCTCCTATTCTGGGATCAGGACATCTCCGCATTTCTGCGTGGGCTCCGAAAAAACATTGTCAATCCATTAAACTTTGTCGACGTCTCAGCCACGTGTTAGTATGTTTCTACTCAAAATATGAGGCTTTCGAATAACTTATTCTACCGCAAATTACTGCAAAGAAGTCTTTCATGTATTTTGAATCCTGGGTAACGTTGAACAAAGTAATCGAATCATCAAAAAGCTAGAAATTTCTACATTTCTTTCACTTAACGAACCAAAACATTTGGCCGCCATATCGAAAATCACCTATGTATGACGTGACGTCAAACTGGTAGTTATGACTAAACCACTGATTTGCCTGGAGACACCCCCTCCCTCCTGAGCATGACAAACACATCGCTATATATCATCATCAACTTGATGACTGCTTTGCATTTTGCTTAATATGTGGAACGTGTTTCCCGCTGTCGGTTTAGGTATTATTTTCTCATCAGTCGTCACATCAAGTGACAAAAATAAATGAGAAGTTTTATGGTACTGCTTGGCCACATCCATGTTGTTAATCTATATCTCTAAGAGTGTATTGCAAATAATGACTTTGCTTAATTGATTCACAAATAAAATTCGCATAACATGCGAAAGACCTAGTTCTCATCAGCTCACGATGCCTCATTTGCCGTAAGCAACATTTCTCACGAAAATAAGCAGATGTTATTTAGTAAATAAACCCCTTCAGGCGGCTGGTATGTCGGCTGATAATGTCCGCGGCTGAGAGATTGTCCGAAAAATGAACATTTGGCCGAGAAGCGAAGCTTCGAGGGCAAATGTGAAATTTTGAGGACAATCTCTCAGCCAAGGACGTTATCAGCCGACATACCAGCAAGCCAGAAAGGGGTTTATTTATTTTATAACCCTCCCATTAATTTTCAGTTCGCAATAAACCGCTCGTAAACTCATGGTAAAAAAGCCATTGATGATCTGATGGCGGATGCGCGTGATTGACGTGAGGCAGCAAAGTAAATTTGATTGGTTTAACTAACTTTATTTCCACTGTGATTGGACCAAATTTGACAAGCTGTCATGTGAATTTAATTCTTGTAACGCCCCTTGGATCAAAAACTCGAAAACTTGGCGCTTTTGGTTCATATATTCCGACGTACTGTTCATAAACTTGACTAGAAAGAAATGTATTTCAGTCTCGGAATTTACAACTGTGAAACACAGAATGTGTAAAATCTGTAGCACTTGAAGGTGGACTGATTTTTCGTCGCTCTCTCGCTTGAGATGAAGTACTTCAGCCGGTTGTTGTTGTTTTGAGCTAAAGGTCACCGGGGTTTCATCTCGCGTTGGTTTTCACGGCCTCTCTTTCCGAAGTAGAGAATGGTGTTAAACCATGCCGAATTTGCAAAACTTTCTGGAGCATTCAGACCAAACTGCGACTGTATGGTTTTCCTTCCACTGAATTTTCTGGCTTCTGCGTAAAAAAGGTTTCAACATGGTTGACATTTCTGCCGACTCCATGATTTCAAGTGCGACTGGAATTTTTCTCTCCTTCCTCCATGCTAAAGTCGGACGTGAACGGTTGGTTTATTTTATAGTTAGTTATCACATTGTATTAAATCTTTATTTTGTAAAATGAATCGGTTTAAATTTACGTAGGACTAAATATTAAAAGTCTACTCGTGACTTTCTCCACCTTCAAAGACATTCAGGACATTGACAGCGTATTTTGGTGACTTTTTTGTACTTTCCGGAGCCGCACTTGCCATCAGCTTTGTAATGTCATCATCGCTAGACTCAGTAACACTAGTTTGCTTTCCTTCCATATTAAATAAGAGAAAAGAAAAGTTGAAATTCTTGTGCTTATTATGTTTCACTTCGACGGAAACAATCGGAGGACAAATATCGACTCGGGCGGGGGTTATTGCGTGATAACTGTCCAGCGATTTATACCACGTGACGTAAAATAGCCAATAAAATCACTCAAAAATTAATGGGTGGGTTATAATCATAAATATATCGAGAAGATTTTTTAGTTAAACATTTCGTACCAAAGTTGTCAAGATACTTGAGAGGGTCTCAATGGGGTTAACCATTAGCCGTAAAACGGCCAAAAATTCAGCCGTTAGGTGTAAAAATGAAAGAATTTTAACCGCGCGCATGAAACATATATCTTATTAGACCTTTTGTTGTGTAGTATTGCTGAGTATTTTTTTACGAGTTGTACCGTATTTTGGCGAGCCCGTAGGGCGAGTCAAAATACAACACAACTCGTAAGAATACATATATGTTATTTGCCGGCTGGGAGGTCTGTATAGCGAAAATCTGTGACCGAGGTCTTGAAAATGCTGCCCGAGGCCGCAGGCCAAGGGCAGCATTTTCAAGCCCGAGGTCACAGTTTTTCACTATACTGACCGACCCTAAGCCGGCAAATAACTTATTTATTTTTTTCCTGCGATAATTTAGCTTACAATTGGGTTTACACAACTTTGTTATTGAATTGGTTTTCGTGCCGTCTACAAACCATCGTAAAAAATCTAACGAACGAACGAGCGAGTAAACTCATACACTACCCAAAGAAAGATGTATCAACAGATTTGTTTTGAATTGCTTAATGTTAGTTGCATCTGATTCACCAGTTAAGTTCTCCAAAAGTGTTTTCCCGATAGTGAAATTTCGCGCAAAGTTTGACTGAAGTTGCACTACAAGCACAATTTCTATCAGTCTCTGTGAATGACTCAAAATCAGTCCTTTTTACCGTAAATTGAGTAGCAGAAAGCGAGGAAATTCGTTAAGTATATTCTACAGAATTTCTCTTAAATACAGCAACTATCAGAGAGGCTAAACTCGACTGCATTTGACTTCTTTTAGCTTAAAATTGTGCGGTGAAAAACACAGAATTACGCGCCATTACAACGCCGAGCTACAACCAACCACACAAACTCTCAGAGCTACAAAATACTTAATTGAATCTACTTACAGTGACCTTCCTTGCTGTTTAAAAGTGAGCAGAGGTAAACTTCCGTTGATTATTAATCGTCCATGGAAGTGTAAAAAGGGAAAAGATCGACGATTACCGCTAGTTCATTCACGAAACTTAGCTGAACATGACAATTTCACCCGCGCTGTTTCCCGCCGTTACCGTGACCGTGGTCAGAGATAGGAAAATCCGGACCGCGCTAAGAACCAATCAGATTGCAGGATTCGTTACTGTGCCCTCTTGGAAAAAAATAATCAGCAATACTACACAACAAAACGTCCAATAAGAGATTTATTATCCAAAACGCCAAATTGGTATGTTCGTGCGTGCGAATTTCGTGGATATCTATTTACAGGGAATGCGAGACAGAAGTATGCGAAGCGGAACGGAATTGGCGCGAGAAATCCAGCTAACTGATTGGTCAATGGCAGGAAAGCTGTCCAACCGGTCCTCTGGAGTACAAATACCGCGTGATATTTGTACTCGTCTTAAGCGTTATTTGTACTCTGCGTAGTGCAGTTGGATAATTAAAATAAGAAAACCACTGTTTTAGCGCGCGTAAATGTAATACGCACTAGAGCCACACTCACAAGAAATTGAAGTTAATGTTCAGTCCGTTTGGTCCAAGCGTGCCCAGCTTGAAGATTAATCTCATTTCATGCTGCTTACGGCTGATGTTGCAACCAGAGCACTGTTTTAATTAAGCCACAGATCACGATTTCATCCAGAGAATGGGAGGCGGAGTTGAAATGTTCAGCTACGGGAAACCCGCGCGATCGGTTTCGAATACTGCGGAGGTGTTCGCTGAAACGTTCCCGTAGTCGCCTTCCAGTCTCCCGGATAAACAGGCAATTGCAGCGAGGACAGGAAATGCAATACACAACATTCTCAGACTGACAGGTGAAATGGTCACGGATGTTATGTGCGCTCTTCGGCCCTTGTAGAAAAGTCTGAGGAGTTATGTGCTTGCATGTCTGGCATCGAGGCCGTCGGCAGGGCAATGAACTGGCATCGATCAGTGAGAGACGGCGAGGCATCAGCGGAGAGTACAAGGATATCACCGAGGTTTCGCTCGCGCCGATAAGATACTAGCGGGGGTTCGAGGAAAATCCTGCGTGCCTCGGGATTGGAGAACAAGATGTTGAAATTGTCAAGCAAGATCCGTCTGATGCCGACGTTGAAGGGATTATACGTTAATACCAACGGGACTTTGGTATTAGTGCTTTCATCGTGGCTTTTTGGTGTTGATTTGAGAAGAGAGGAGGGCGTGGTGGGGACTTTTCTGAGATGGTTGTTGACAAGTTCATCAGGGTAACCACACGCCCGAAAATATTCCTTCATCTCTGCGGCCCGGTTCGTAAAATCAGCATCGTCAGAGCAGATCCTGCGGAGTCGAAGAAACTGACTGTATGGAATCGCCCCCTTGCCTCGTGGATCCACAGCTACTTTGAAAATGTTATGACGAAATTCATGATCAACAACAGAACAGATGCATGAAAAACTGACGTCAATTTGTTAAATTTAAAGCGATAGTAAGTCTCTATCACTATCCAGTGCCACAGACTGGAATGTCGTTCAAGGATGTAAGGTTTGTAACTCCACTTGCTCCTGATGAGCTTTCTAAAGGGGAGGAGCAGCTAGGCTATGAAAGATTGGCAGGAGAACTACTGTCCTGTGCGTCAGAGAACCGTGAAGAGCGAGACTAATAAAGATAAGGCAGGAACTCTTCCTCCGGCAGTGTATTCAAATGCAAATCCTAATGCCACTGCAAGGGTCTTCTTTCCAGCTGACCAAGTTGAACAAACCCCCACTGCCTCCTCTGAGATGCGATGTGTTGTTTCCGATGTGTCCATGTTGAGTTTCGTAAGCAATGCCACAGTTCAACAGCTGACCCTCGCGTCAACTACAGATTTCAACCAGGTGGAAGAGTACGAGAGCGATTGGGACGACAGTGACAATGATGTTGATATTGAGTCAGAAGAACTGGTTATTGGTAAGCCAATAATGACAAGGTCTGGACAAGGTTAGATGTTTAGACGTGCACAAAATGGTAAGCCAGGCATACAAACCTGACAATTAAAGCCTTACTGATTCACATAGAATTGTTGCCATTTACAAACAAACAAACACGTACAATTAAATATGTGACTGTTCACAGGAAAAAATACTTTAACGCTTATCTGTTAAACGGCTAAAAACTAACGGATAACTAACGGATAGTTAACGGCCTTCAAAGCGTTCTAACCCTTTGTGCTAACGTTCTAACGGCTAGCAAGTTTTGCCTAACGGTTCGTTAAACCTTTCTAACGCTTTGCCCTAACGGTCTAACGGTCTAGCAATTCTGCTTAACGGCTCGTAAACGATCGGCAACCGTTTAACGGCTGTGAAAAAAATCTAACGGATAACCGTGAAAGAGCCCTAACGCTTGCATCTGATCTGCTCGAGCGTTTGCAATTGGCGCCATTCATACTCTACAGGCAAAGAACAGTTTTATAAATCGTTAATACACTCACGAAAAAGGTCAAATACACTCACGAAAATTTGAAAGGTCAATACACTCACGAAAATTTAATGCCAACTTTATTCATAGCCGCCGAGTAAATTCCGATCATAGTAAGATACTAGCAGAGGAAAAAGCTGACATCATGACTAATAAGTTAAGTATCGACATGAATTCCACAATCACTTCCTATGGTTCATGCTGGACATTTATCAAAATAGTCATAAAAATATCCCGCCGCAATTGTTGTTTGGAACTAACTAATCGTGAATGCATTATTGATTGATTCAGTCGTGTCATACATACTTTATCGGTGAACAGCACACAGTTTGGTCGAATCTCAAGCTAAATATTACTAAATGCATACAATGAACCCGGAATTAAGTCATTCATCTCATTCCCTCTTTAACTACATCACTCTCTGTCATGCGAAAGAGACTCTCCCCGGCGCTCGCTCGTCCGTTCGGTCCCTTTAGTACCCATTATCATGCATTTGCACTGTACCTTATGAATTCAAATTCCGGCCGAGACAATTAGCTCACGACTTCCAATACCCAGATTTCTTTACTTGTTACCGTTGCCGGGCCATTTTAACATATGACAAACAGTTACGTTACCGTCTAACGGATGCTAATTTTTTCTGACGGCTCTGCGATGTAAGGCTTTCTGTTCTAACGGTATGATGCTAACGGCTAACGGATGCAAGCAAACGGCTAACGCTTTCACTTTCCCCTCTAACGTTTTGACTTTTACTGCTAACGGTTAGGTGAACGCCTCTAACGTTTATAAGAACGTTTACAACGCTGGAGCAGATCAGATGCAAGCGTTAGGGCTCTTTCACAGTTATCCGTTAGATTTTTTTCACAGCCGTTAAACGGTTGCCGATCGTTTTTATGAGCCGTTAAGCAGAATTACTAGACCGTTAGACCGTTAAGGCAAAGCGGTAGAACGGTTTAACGAGCCGTTAGGCAAAACTTGCTAGCCGTTAGAACGTTAGCACAAAACGTTAGAACGCTTTGAAGGCCGTTAACTATCCGTTAGTTATCATTCTGTTAGTTTTAAGCCGTTTAACGGATAAGCGTTTAAGTATGTTTTCCTGGGAACAGTCACATTTAAAAATACAGTTTTATTTTATTTAGACGCGAGGTTATCGCGACAAACGACATAAAACTACTAGTTTTGAATTGGCAATTACTTTGAATAACTTCGAAAAGAACCTAAAGTACTATTGTTAAATTTAGCGAAATATGACTAAAACAATGAAATTTATAAAATTTCATAAAACATGGTTTTAATTCAGGAAGACCTTACAACTCCTTCTTGAAGATATCTCGTAATAGCCACTTGACAAGGTCCTTCAAAAGTTAAGAAAACACGACGACAGTTTCTACAATAAAAATTGCCTGACGCCTTTCGGTAATTCAATTCAGTGTGAATCTTCCGAGCATAAACTTTTTAAAATATTATGAAGACTGAGGCTGAAATAATCTTCAACGAAACAACCAGTTTTTCGGCTGTACCTACCTTTTTTTAAACTTGACCAATCACACGAAACATATTATATTTCTCGTTTATTACCGATGAACTGCCAAAAAGGACCCTGGAGTTTGGCCGTCGGAGTTTTTCCGTTTTAAGGAGCCTCTGTTTTTACAGTTTACCGACGGACATAAGAAATCTGAACTCAGAGCATTTTATTTAGGCAAAAGGACAACAAAGATTTATATTTGTAATTCTTATTCGTGAGCTTTTATATGTTTTTCCAATGTAGTTTTGCTTTTTAAAACTTTAAATTTTTGTATTTTTACCTTTTTAATTTGAAAATCTTACAGCACCCCTATGATAACAGTACTTTCAAGTCATCATCATCATTTATCCGTTCTCCAAGTGGAGAATTGGGCCGTAGGCTCTCTGCCTCCAGGCTGTTCTGTCCTCCGCGGCCGATGCTACTCCTGCCCATGTTCCTAAACCGTTCTCTTTCAGCTCACTTTCGATAGTCCTTCTCTAAGTCTCGCGCGGTCGACCCCTTTTTCGTTTGCCTTCAGGCACCCATGTTAGAGCGACTCGTGGATGTGAGTAATGGTCCATTCTGAGGACATGACCCAACCACGTCCATCTCCTCCATGCCACATGCTTGCTTATTGTCTCCAATCCTGCTCTTGCTCTAATCTCCTCGTTTGTTACCCGCATTGGCCAATAGATCTTAAACAACCGACGAGGGCTCTTATGTAAGAACGCATCCAGTTTTTTCTCGTCTGATTTGGTCATCCGCCAGCATTTACAACCATACAACAACACCGAGATGACATAAGATTTCAAAATTTTCATCTTAGTCTTGTAGGTAAATTGACTGTTCTTTCAGATCTTATCCAACTTACTATATGCAGCCCTTGCTTTCACTAACGTTGCTTTGATGTCTTCTTCTGTGCCACCTGACTTGCTTATGTATGCACCCAAGTACACAAAACTTTCTACATCTTCAATATCGTGTTCGTCAACCTGGACAGTCTCATTGCTGGTCGTGCTCAGTCTGAGGAGTTTTGTATTTTCAGAGTTGATCTTCAAGCCAGTTTTCTTGCTGTTAGTGCTGGGATTGGTCACTTTCTGTTGGATTTGACATTTCGTACTGGATGTAAGTGCAATGTCGTCAGCAAAGTCCAAGTCCTCTAGCTTGGACCACAATTTCCATCTAATGCCAGTGTTAGCACCCGTTACTGTCCCTCTCATGATCTAGTCGATCACAAGTAAGAACAGAAACCCTAACATGTTACACCCCTGCTTTACGCCGGACTTCACATCAAGCCAGTCAGTTTGACCTGTGCCCTCAACAACCGTGCATTGGCTACCATCATACATTGCATTGCCCATTCTGACAAGCTTCGAAGGTATCCCATAACTCTCCATGATGTTCCACAAGGTGTTCCTGTGAACGCTGTCAAAAGCCTTTTCATAGTCGACAAAACATACATACAAGCTGGAGTTCCATTCCACTGCTTGCTCTACGATGTTCCCGAGAACGAATATCTGCTCTATCGTACTTCTTCCTCTCCTGAAACCAGCTTGCTCCTTCCGTAACTTTTCATCAACACCACCTGATATTCTTCTGATCAATACCTTGCCCATCACTTTTGCAGCGATAGACATCAAAGTTATCCCCCGCCAGTTTCCACACTTGGTGAGATCCCCGTTTTTGGCAATCTTGACAATGAGACCCCTCCTCCAATCTGCAGGAACAGTCTCACTGACCCATATCTCACAGAAAAAGGTCGTGGAGTACGTCGACTGTTGTTGTAATGTCAGCCTTGAGCAGTTCTACTGTTAAGCAGTCCACACCCGGTGCTTCGCCTACTTTCATGCCAGTGATGGAGCTCCTGATCTCAGCTTTAGTTATGGGGCCCGATGGTATCTCTTCTATAACTTTTGTCGCTTCGGTCTCACGCTCCGGGTTGGGTCTATTCAGTAATTCAACAAAGTGCTCTTTCCATCTTTGTTGCACCACCTCTTGTTTTGTCAACAAATTGTCTTCGTTGTTCCTTACCATGTCAATTTTCTTTGGCTGCTCGTTGCGCAGCCTTATTGTAGCATCGTACACATCTTTCATCTGCCCACACTTAGCAGCATCCTCTGCCTCTTGCGCTATATTGTTAGCCCACTCTCTCTTGTCCTTTCTCAAACTTTTCTTCACTTCTAGATCTTTCTTCGTGTATACCTGTTGCAGCCTTGCCTTTAGTCGCTCCGACCTTATGCCAGCTAACTTTTGCTTTAACTGTTTCCTTTCTTCAACTCCCTTCCAGCTTTCTGGACTAATCCAGCTCTTATTTTTCCTTGTTCTGTAGCCTAGCACATCCTTGGCCGTCTCGCTGTAAGTGTCTGATCTTTTTCCACTTTTTCTCTACTTCGTTCTCTCGCGCTACTTCGCGCTCGTCCTCCTGTCTATTTTCGTCACAATCATCTTCTATCACTAAACAGCTGAACCTGTTCTTTAGCTCCAACTGAAATTGCTTCCTAATTTCGGGAGCATTCAGCTTACTGGTCTCGTATCTTCTGTCTTGTACTGCTCTCCTGCCTGTTCTGCTTAGCTTAAGCAGTGTCTTAGCAATCACAAGGTTGTGGTCACTAGCACAGTCTGCACCCCTATACGCCCTAACATCCTGTACTGATCGTTTAAAATTGGATCTAACGGCCACATGATCGATCTGGTTGTGGTATTGGCCATTTGGCGAAGTCCACGTGTATCTGTGTATTTCTTTTTGTGGGAACATAGTCGATGCAATAGCAAGATTGTTTAGTGCGCAGAAAGACACAAAGCGCTCCCCGTTGTCGCTTCTTTCCCCTGTCATACCGAACTTTCCTACAATGCCTTCCTCTCCCAAGTTGTTGCTCACCAACTTTTGCATTCCAGTCGCCTATGACCAAGAGCATATCGCGCCTCGGCACCTCATCCACGATCTTTTGTAACTGTTCATACAAGTCGTCCTTCAGTTCGTCATCTGCCTCGTTGGTTGGGGCATAGACCTGGATGGCTGTTGTCTCGATGAAGCGCGAGAAGAAGCAAGCTTCTATGATGCGGTCACATATCGGTCTCCAGCTGTCTAAACATTGGGGGACCTTCGTGGACGTGATTATTGTGACCTCGCTCTGATGTACATCGTCGTCCCTGCATGAGTATATGATGGTTTCACCTGCTCGTGCTTTCAAACGTCCAAATCCCGACCATCTGCATTCACTTATTCGTAGAATTCCAGTGCCATAACGAGTCATCTCAGCTGTAATCTGGGCTGTTTTTCCTACCGAGAACATAGTTCTCACATTCCAACATCCCACCTTTACTTTAGTTTTGGGGTTTGCCAACGAGTTGTTCGGAGAATGGGCTCCCTTTCGGCTTTCACCCATTGCCGTCATACTTCCGTCGACCCAGTACTTTCAAGTACTGATGGGTTAATTCTGTTTAAAATTTGTTTATTATTATTATTATTATTATTATTATTATTATTATTATTATTATTATTTTTATTATTATTATTATTATTATTATTATTATTAGCATTATTAGTATTATATCGTTTATTGGGAATAGTTTTTTAGATTTGTGATTGTTTTACATACTTATAGATAATATTTGTAAATTAGTAATGAAAGCAATTCAGATGCCACATGTTTGTTTTAAACAGATGTTATTATCAATAACTATTTGAAATTAGGTAATTTCCATTTTTATTAGGAAGTCTGTTTGTAAAGTCCAGTTCAAATCTAGATAAGAACATTATTATCATTATTATTATTTATTAAACATTATTATTATTATCATCGTCATCATCATCATCATGGCCACCATTGATCGCCACCTATGTAATTGACACTTATCGAGTTCCTGCGCGACCTTTTGTGGCTGGTGGTAGTGAGCTCAAATCTGCAGAAGGAACTACGCAGGGAGACCCCCTAGCTATCTCAATATATGTTATTAGCTTACAACCGTTAATATCACTACTTCAAAACCGTAGCACTGCAAAACAATGTTGGTTCGCGGATAATGCCACTGGAGCCGGATCCCTAGCAATGGTGGGATGAGTTGAGAGAGGCTGGTCCGCCCCTTGGATATTATTCCAATTCCAAGAAGTATTAGCTTTTTGTTAAGCCGGAAAAGGAAGGCCACGCGAAGGAAATGTTTGCAGGGACTAGTATCAACATCACCACCGAGGGGCGCAAACACGTTGGCGCTGCGCTGGGCTCACGGTCTTATCTTGAGCAATATGTGGGTGAAAGGTAGAAGATTGGGTGGCAGAAGTGACGAGGTTGGCGGAGTTTGCAAGATCCCAGCCACAAGCTAGTAACGCAGCATTCACATTTGGGTTTAGACATCGGTGGACGTACTTTATGAGAACACTGCGGGATATCGAGAACCTACTGCAGCCTTTAGAGCGTGCAATCTCTGATGTGCTTATACCATCGCTCATAAGCCGTAACTGCTCTTAGACAGAGCGCGATCTATTAGAATTACCGGTGCATATGGGAGGTCTTGGGCTCATAAATCCATCTGTTAGGGTAAGCGCTTCACTTGCAAGCAACATAGATGCGCAATACCATGAAACCCCAGAAGAAGTCGAGGTACAACGACTGGTGTACGCCACCCGGAAAGAAAAGGATGATGGGCTGAAAGAAGGGCTTGAGGACTTGAAGGCCATGTTGTCAGACAAGACACAGGGAGCCGCGGACCTGGCTCGTAAAAAAGGCGCATCCAACTGGCTTACAGTTATTCCTCTCAAAGACATGGATTTTGATCTTAACAAGTGGGAATTTCGTGATGCTGCAAATCTTTGATATGACTGGTCGATACCCGATAATCCGTCAGTATGCGTTTGTGGAGCATGTTTACAGTGGATCACGCGATGATCTGCCAGAGTGGAAGCTTAGTTATTCAGCGCCACAATGAAATACCCGATCTACAAGCCGAGCTGCATGATATGGTTTGTTACGATGTGCAAGTTGAACTGGCACTACAACCTATTACAGGCGAAGAACTTGCCAGAGGGACTAACCAAGCCCTGATCCCCGCCTTGACGTCCACCGTGTAGGGGTTTCTGGGAGCGACAGAGGGCTGCATTCTTCGATATAAGGGTATATCATTCCAATGCGGTCTCTTATAGAGATCCTAGCCCCAAGCAAATCTACAGGATTCATGAAAATGAGAAGAAGCGAAGATACAATTCTCGCGTCACAGCAATAGAGCAAGGCACGTTCACCCCACTGGTATTTACATTGACAGGAGGGATGGCTGATACATCCTCAGAAGTGACGGTTGGATTATTATCCAAGCTCATGCCATTCAACCAAAAGGCATTGTACAAAACGCGAAAAAATACGTTTTTTTACTATAGATGGAGCAGGACGTGATATCATCGGCCACTTGCACGTTTACTGTCAAAGGTAGTCTGGAAATGCCTAGGAAAAATAACCTTACAAATTCGAACAGCTTAACGGGACTGATCCCTGATTGACCTAATGCACAAATCAGTTGAACTGTGATCGCGGCAGACATGAGGCTTTGATCAAGAGAACTATATAAGGTGAGGATAAGACTCCGGCTTCGTTGCCCGTTTCGTAAACGGTCGATGCCATTTTTTTTAAACTATTAACGAATTTTTCTCTACTAAATTAAAAAAAGTAACATTTCTAAGTAACCACCCAGTATCGAACCCGATACCACAGTTTCATAACAACCCTCTTACACAACTACACTATCCAGGTTAATCTGCAGAATCCCTGCACAATTTAATTATAAAACGTGCCGTTCTCTAATATTAATGATAGAGTTTCCCTAACCGTTAAATAAAACCAAACCGCAGGCAAACCAGTTTGAACATAAACATTTAAGCATTGGATGAGTTGGTTTTACTGCATCAACAAATTTTAGCCAGTTTCTACGTCCAGGTCTAAACTAAAGCAGACATGGCATCGTTCATTCTGAAAGGCTTGGTTACCAATGATGGCATCGACCATTAAAAATGGCATCGACCTTTTACGAAATGGAAATAAGCAGTCGCCCCCAAACCTTAAAACTACAGAAGTCACTCACTAAAAAACAGTATCACTAATGAAATCAGGGAGTCGTAAGCAAACAGCAGAGTCATTGATAATATAGATGGAAAAATTACTGAGAGCGGTGCCGTTTATGTTCATAATTATTTTAGCTTTACCTGGTACTCTTATAAAGTGGCTCTCATTACAACTCTCGTTGTTACAGCCTACAGGATTAATAGCACCTGGTCAGGGTTTCACGCGAACACCACTAAGCTTATGGATATCCTTACAAAAAATCTTTTTCCTGCTCATTTAATTTAAAGGGTCATCCATCGTTACATTACTGGGACCGAAAGCAATAATTGTCCCCAGGGTTGCCTTCCCACCACTTCATCTACGTTTTATTTTTAGCTACCTTACCTAAGCCATTTTTCTGTTAGCACTCAGAAAAAGATTCGCCATTTAATCAAGCGCTATTGCAATGATTAAAACATCAAATTAGTTTTTCTTCCTTCAAGATCGGTAACATGTTTGGTGTGAAAGACCCTATCCCTGACGGGCTCCTTTCACGTGCGGTTTACAAGTTTTCTTTACTATTATTATTATTATTGTTGTTATTATTATTATTATTATTATTATTATTATTATTATTACTTTTACTATTATTATTATTAAAATACAAAATAAAGTTACTTTGAGTGCATTGCAATGTCTTGTGCAATCTTGACTTCATAAGGTTAAGCTCGCTAAAACTGACTCAAACTTCAGATGACCACATCAACGCTTGGGACCAGTGGTGCTAAGTATAATTGAAAGGTATCACACTGGATTGCGTTCATCCTTCAAAGATATATTGACTAACAACTACCATTAGTTGTGTAAACAGAACCCGGAATCATCTTAAATTTTCAAAACGTCCCACACAAAACCACGTAAACGACACCAGTATCGCTCGATTTGAAATGTTAGCTGCGAGCTTCGAGCTATATATGTTATTTATTTTAAAACCACAATACTGTTGATTTGTAAAACCAAAACTTCTAAAAAGCGTAGCAGCTGCTTTGCTTAATTATAAATTATAATAACCCCATTTCCTGAGTCATTAGTTTTTTTTGCCAGTCAAATTGAAAATACCACAGATCGAATATTTAATAGTTGGTAAAGTAACGTCGGAGGTCTTGGAAAAGAACCTATGCCTTCAAACACTATATATCATATGATATAGTGGAACCGATACGATTTAGTGCTTACATTAAATAACAGGTATACATATTGGATCTTGTCTCTATAATGCAAGACTGACACAGTGGATTTGTTACTATTTACACATCAAAACAATGTAAAATTGTATGTAGTATAAACCATAACTGAAGAAGAAATATTATACCTTGTTCTGTTGAAACTTCCGGTTCTCTCCACAGTTCAGGATTTGCATTAAAAGAGCTTTGGACCACAGATAGAATATTAAACCAAGTAAGTAGAACTGAGCTGTCTTTTATATCTGAAATATCGTCATCTTATTTCTCTATTCCTTCCACCTATCAAACGTACTTTCCTTGGGCTGTGCAACTGCGTAATTATTCTAACGTGAAAGAAACTCTCCTACGAGTACGTACTGTATTTATGTTTAGTTGTACAGTTTTCCACGTTAGAAAAAGACACAAAGGGAATGAAAATATCGAGATGAAGTCTATGGTCGTGCATTGTTATGTTTCATTTTCTTCGAACTGCTTCGGCAGTAAAACAACAAACCGAGCTAACTGAATCAAACTGGAACGGAAGATGATGAAGAAGAAGAAGATGTTTACTTTGGTCAGTTTGGTCAGTATATAAACATAAGGATTTCAGAAGAACGGTTTTGTTCCTTGCTTTTGCTCTCTGGTGGAAACCGTGATTAAAACAAATTAAAAATTAAAGAACGTCAATAAATGTGTCTGAAAGGCGAAATGAGTCATGGAGAATAAAGTTGTCTTTCTTAAAGAGGATGTTCGCAATGCTAAGTGTGTCGCTCACAAAGTTGCTTGAATTCAGTTAATTTTACCTTAAATGTGAGATGTGCTAGATAACAGAAAGACAAAAACATGGATGTTTCGCATCAACTTAATGACGGCCTTGCATTTCCCATTTTGTTTAATTTCTGGAACGTATATAGGCTTTGCTCGGCAGTCATGTTGCATGGCAGGAACAACAGATTCTTTTTCCTATGGAAAAAAGTGCTTTCTAATACAAAACATTTTCATTATTATTCCTGCCATGCAACATGGCTGCTGTGCAAATCCTCTATTTACCCCTCTGTCTGTGTATTTCCCTATCAGTTATCGCATCAGGTAACAAAATGTTAGAGCTCAGCCATATAATCTGCATCTGTAGGAGTGTATTGCATATGGCTTTGTCTTGCTTAATTAATTCACAAATAAAGTTTACAACTAAGCCATTTGATGGGAAAGACTCCTATTTCTTTAAGGTTGCCACATTATTGAAAAAGCCAGAATTATTATGAAGACAGCCAGATATTAGACAATGGACAACTACACACGCCCGTGCCCTTAATTTTGAGCTCGGCGAGAATTCATGTCAAGCCATTGCTGTTAAATTCTTTATTCAAATAATAATCCCCCGACAACCGCGGCATTCTCCACTAAAGGCAAGCCAGAAGAAAAGAACGGAACTCTGGATTGACAGTGCCGACTAAGTTAATAACAACCTTTGAAAAAAAATAATCAGTAAAGTTAAGTTAATGATTATCATTTTAGATTTTAATTTTGGAATATTTTAAAAGGTTAACATATCCTCTCTTGCATAAGGGTTATAGCAAATATTAAAGCCCAGAATCAAACAGAAAGCCATCTAAAATGACCTAAAATGGCATAAAAAGACTATTTTCAAAGGCTCTTTTAAAATAAGAAGCAAACAGCTGTAATTTTGTGTCTGCTATTTGCATATGCAAATACAGACACTATGCAGAGCTGTAGAATTTTCGATCACTACTTCATTTAGTACAAGTGTGAAAAAATCTTTATAGAGGTTTGAGTAAGGTTTTCATTACAAGTCCCTTTCGTTTTGTTCTACATGAGGGACAGGTAAAGCGTAACCATTTGTCGTGAATCTGTCGTGAACCACGATGAATGTCGTCACTCAATCGTGAATTATCGTAACCCTTACCATTGGTTGCTAGAAAATTACGAGTTCAAGACAACATTCGGAACCAATAGAATTCGAGAAAATGAGTCGGGAATTGCGTCAACTATCACATGAGAAAGAAGGCAACCCACGCTTCGCGAACGAAGGACATTTTGCGTTTTGCCTCCATAGCTTTTGGGTTTCACTGTGGACGTTGGAAAGTGAGGTACGTGAGTGTGGTTTTTTCATTTTCTTAAATTTGTCATGAATTTCTTAAAAGGTGTTTTCTCAATATGTCACAGCTTTCGAAGTACGGGTCACCGTGGCCGAATAAAGGGCTTTGACAGATGCCTTCAAGTTGTCGATCGATGCAGAGCTCGGCCTAGACTTTCTGGAAAGTCCTTGGTCTTGTTTATTCAGTACCTCTCGCTCGCTCGGCCGCTTCGCGACATAAACAACGGCCGCTTCGCGGACCAACATATTCTACCCTGAAATTCATGAGGTCGACGACTTGTGGCAAGTCTAAGATGGGCGCCATAGAGTTACTCCTGTGTTTTGCGAAGACACAAATTCTTAAGTTTTATCAGCCCCATATGGGGAAACAAAAGCCGAAAACATCTATCATTGCCCGAACGTCTGCGAAAGCTGTGGACAGTTTATACGCACGAATTTGTCAGAATTTGTATAAGATCTAGTAATCTTCTCGATAGCTAATATATAGATTTAGCCAAGCTTAAAAGCGGAGCTTCAATTGTTAATAATTAAAATAATCCAACCCTCTGAGGGAAATCAGTGAACAATCAGATGTAGTTGTGGCGCAAAAATGAATTGCACTCGCGTTGGATTAGATTTCAATGCAAATGAGAAAAGCTACCCATTAAATTAAATTAAAAGGGCTATTGGGTGAATTGAATGCACTAAATAATTCAAAAGAGTAACACTTTTGCAGTGTCTAAAAGCTGGTCCAAATATAGACATCTTAAACTTCCATTTAGGTTTTAAAATTGTTTGCATTCTTGTTACTAGCTCTATTGTCCTTTGTCTATATTGAATGTGCTGGAACTATTTATACACAAATTGAGATGTCTAGTGGCAAACATGTATGTTTGCACCTGCGTTGGATTAGATTTCAATGCAAATGAGAAAAGCTAACCATTAAATTTAAAGGACTATTGGGTGAATTGAATGCACTAAATTGCCTGATGACAATATAATTCACCCATAAAGTACAAACAACTATGAGTATGACTCACCATTAATGTAAATTTTATAGATGAAGAGTCACCTTTCAGTACAGTGTGTACTGTAATAAAGTCATTATGATTATGATTATTGTTAATTTGCCATGAGTGTGGAGAATAAGGCGACAGGTAACTAATAACTTAGTGATAGCCCTGTGTATTCCCAAGGTTCCTGTTTCAAAAAAAAACATCAGTAGACCTGATCTTGATCTTGCTCTTAGGTCATGAAAGGTATGCAGTCTTGAGTGATATTATTAATATGTAGTTTAGATCTAGAACAAGGACATAGTTTAGAATCACTGTGTTGTTAAATATAGTATCTTTAGCATTAGCATATACCTCTTGAGGTGTCTTAAGTCCACGCGATGCAGCCAATTTGACATTTAATAACAATATTTTATTTTGAAATATTTTTTCCCAAAATTGATTTCTGTACTATCACTCCAGATATTTTTGAAATCCTATGTTCTGTAACCTTTCACTGAAATTGACTTTGGCAAATTGCAGATACCAGTACATTGTTTAATAAGCACTTTAGGACTGGAACCGTATTAACAAATTCAATTGGCAAAAAAAATGCATTGACCTGTAGCTCTTAAGATGACTTGGATGCTCCCATTAGGGTGGCATTTCATTTTAAAACTCTTGGTGTATAAGCTTCAATTGTAGACAAAAGAAACGTCAAAAATTGCCAATTTTGACCTGAAAGCCTTGGGCTATGTTAGAATGTTGTTGTTGTTGTTTTCTGGCAAAGCTCTGTTGCATTGGCTGCCACGAATCAGAGCCCCACAACTATAGAAATAATCACATGCATACATAGAAATAGGAAACCATTCAACTCTTTTATCATGGCCAACATGGTTAGCAGCATGGATCGTGTGCGCATGCGCCCAATGACGCCAACTCAGTGGAACATGGCTGCCATACTTCACCTAAATGAAAGCTAAGGCAATGCAGCCTTGGTTTAATTGCACATACGATATTGAAAATCCATGTTATGGTAAGTTGACAGCTGTCAAAATAAGGTATCCAGTGGCAGATCCACACCTAGAGCAAAGGAGGGGGCCCAGTTTTGATTTACTTGCCCGGCTGGCTTTTTTCCCTTCAGTCATTTCTTCAGTTTTTACCCAAAATAAGGGGGTGGGCAGGCCCCTTCCCTAGATCTGCCACTGGTGTCCGCTGAGCAGTATTATGTGACCATATCTCTGGCTCGGGTTGAAAGCTCATCAAAGTCACGTGTTTTTTTTTTTTTCAAAGTTGACCACTAATCAACTACTGTTTTTTTTATTAGATTATGGGCTCAAGTCAGGTTAACTTTCTAATCAGTGCCAGGTTGTTCAGAAGGTATAATTTCACTGCTTTTATTTTACGTAGTTTGAGATTGTTGAAACTCGAAAAAGAAGTCCAAACAATATTAACAGAAAACCTCACTGCAATATGTTACAAAATTGAAGTAAAAATTCTCACTTATCCCGGATTAGCTTAATTGGGCTTTGAACAACCCGGCCCAGGAGCTCCACTTTTAAGCTTGGCTAAATCTATACATTACAATGTTTACAATTGACTCTGTGGTGGCATGAATTTGTACATGTATTTAATAACATGATTGTACGTTGCTTTTTGCTTTTGTGCTGTGCATTCATCGATAGTTCGGTTCTTTTTATAAAATATTTTATTAATACTACCTCTTAAAACTACTGGAATTCTACATAGCCTCAGGACACTTTCCAAAAGTGACTACATGTAAGATACAGTTACGGTATGAAAGCTGTACAGTATTAAGAACAGCATACAGGAATACAACGAGATCCATTCTCTGCTGCAAAATTGAAACTTTCACAATGACTAAATCACTCTGGCATAAATGGAAAAAACAACGCTGTTTATGAATGCGTCTATGTACGCTTTCAATAATAATTTTAATTTTATAATTCAATTTCAATAAGTGATGTGCTTTTTTCTCCACTAAGACTGTGGACTGCAGGAACTGTCAATTACTGTGTGACTCCATTAGTGATAAAATTATGTTATTAAATTATGTCAAAAAATAATAGGTAAGCCCTATATGTAAGTAAGTTATACTATGTACACTCTTGGGTTTTGATGCATAGGTACATTTGGTCAGCCAGCTTATATATGTTAACAACATTAACAACATTACAGCCAAATGGATAAGTAATATATTCTAAATGCACCAGAGCTGAACTCGTAAACACCCCCACCCCCCCTCCGAAAAACTGAAATATAGGGACCATGTTTCCCTGACCAGTGGCACTAATGAAATCAAATAGCAAATGAAACTCAGTGTAGAGCTTTCTTTGCATGCAGGGTCACCAATTGATGCAGAAAAAATAATTAATGTTGCAAAAGGTTGGTATGGAGGTGCTATAAGTAACTGACCAGGTTTCAGAAGAGTCTTGGGATTTAATATTTGGTAAATTATTCCATACTTGCGGCATCAGCAAGTCTAGTGCAATACTAATCATCATCCACTTGACATTTCAACAACAACAAAGCGGACGAAAGCTACTTATTAACCACTACATGCATTTCACTACGCCTGAATCAAACAAAAAATTGAAGAAATGTTGCTGAAAATTCGGTTAAGATTCAGTATTATTCCAGTTAAAGCCTAGAAATGCATTTAAAAGCCGAAAACGTCCAAAATCTCAAAGCCTCTCGGCGTTCGAGTTTAATAATTATTGGTGATAAAGCATAAGCTTAATTCGATCATTATATGGCGACGGCTTAATTTGCAGTTATTTTTACGGCCATAGTTTTACCAGTATTTTAACAATAACTTTAAAAGAAATTCAGCCGGGCATTTCCCCAAACCCAATAAATCGAGAAAACAAAACGAGGAAGTCTCCATATATATAATTTCTAAACGCATGCAGTATCCATGACAACATATTAAGCTTACGAGCGTCAAAAGCAAAGCAATGGTTTCCTTCTTCCAAAAGTAAACAGAATAAGAAATTATGGCTGTCTACGAAGCGGCTGTCCCTGCTAACACAAAGAAAACACTCGCCTGACAGTATTTACGAATACAGTTTTGTTACTTTTGTCGGTATATACGGCGAAAACCGAAAGAAAAAAACTAGTATAAGCTTATTTGTTTACAATAATTAAGCTTATGCAAATTTATATTCAACAACAACTCTAGTTTTTGAAATTTATCAAATCTCTCACAGCATAGTTCCAAACCAGAAAATCAAGGAGACTTTACACCTTTCATTGATATAACCTTAACTTATAAACTTTGAGCGTTGAAAGGCTCACTGAGCCCGAAAAGCCCTTGAATGAAATGAGCAGTGATTGTAAATAA
Organism: Platygyra sinensis; assembly: GCA_019787425.1. Lineage (NCBI taxonomy): Eukaryota > Metazoa > Cnidaria > Anthozoa > Scleractinia > Merulinidae > Platygyra > Platygyra sinensis. The sequence continues at coordinate 33,269 of JAHPZR010008382.1, forward strand.
CAGCTCGACAAAGAACAAGCTCTTATTAACAAAGGTTATAACTGAGTAAAAGAAACAATCTGAAAGCATTTGGAAACCTCACCCCAGCGCCCCGGGTTTATAAATATTGCATGTGAAGGCTAGCTTTCTTTTACCACAGGTAGGTGGGGTACTTCACCTACCTGGGGTCTCCCACCTCCATGTGAACAGGCCCTTAGTGACTCACTATAAGTTATGGTATGTAACATATCTGCACAAATGTGAACGTTTTTTCAGTAACTTTTTAAAACTAAAAAGTGTGACAGCAAGCAAACTTTTGCAAAATAACAAACAAATAACTAGTTCTTGCTTAAATAATCACAAAATAACAAAATCAACCAGCAGTACCAAAAGACAGTGTCTCAAGAATGAAGCCTTTGACATCTGGTGATATCGAGTTAAATCCAGGCCCTGAACAAAATTGAAACGGTCAACCTATATTGTCAGTTGGCTCCACTATGCTGTTAAACATGCAGTTACATTAGCTAGGAATGAGACCTGTTGATGTTGGTGGTGGAGGCGACTGTTTTTTCCGAGCAGTTTCTCATCAAGTTATATGGTGATATCAATCATCCCTTACTCATTAGGCAAGCTGGTGTTCAATACCTTAGCAATAACCCTGAACGTTTTATTGAAAGCACTACTGAGAATTCATGGAATGAATCTATGAATAATATGTCAATTCAAGGTACATGGTGTGATGCACTGTTTGTACAAACAGTTGCAGACTGTCAAAATGTAGCAATTCATATATAGAATCTCATGAAAATTTTGCTGGGGAACTTTGATAGAGCCATATTATTGAGCACAACATCCACCAACAACAATATTGAGACAACACCTTTTAAGAAATTCATGACAAACTTAAGAAAATGCTCACTCACGTACCTGGTTTTCCAACGTCCACAGTTAAACCCAAAAGCTACGGACACAACGCAAATGTCCTTCGCTCGCGAAGCGTGCGTTGCCTTCTTTCTCATGTGATTGTTGAATTTCCAAATAGCAGACACACTTACGCATTGCTTACCTATTTTTATGCCTTGTTATAGAAGTGAAAGTCGAGGAAGAAATTAAGTCAGTCCACCTTTTTAAACTCGTGGATACGCGAAGCGTAGAAACGAGTTTCTTGCGGAGACTTCGATATGTAAATGTGTCACTCACTCACTCACTCACTCACTCACCCAGGTGTAGACACTCTTCGTAATTAGTCGGCCCGAACGAGAGCGCCCGAGCTAACCCGACGAAATTTTGGAATAGTAACCGAGCCCAACACCATGTTGGAGTAGTAACTGTGCAGCCCGATTACTCACTAAAAGGCTGCCTCGTACCAGCCTCGGAGCTTTTAATTTATTAGGTGTTTCGCTAAATTAAGGGTCACCCCAAAACGCAGACCATGCAGACTGCAGACCATCCAGACTGTGCAGACCGTGCAGACTGAGTACTTTTTTTCTAACACTTGAGCCGCTTTTTTCGGTTCTACAGTTAAATCTGTCGTAATGTTTGTTATTTATCTACAGGCCGCGCAAACTCGGCATCTGACTGTTGATTCAATAGACAAACACGTTTAATAGACATTGTCGGGGAAATTCCCTTTACTGATCCTAAATATACTATTGCACCTATCAATGTTAAGCCCCAGGTTGAGGGGGGGGACTACCCGCGGGAATTTGATTCAGAAAGCCTTCCCCAGAGTAGGGATTTTGACACTTAGTCGCTGCCCCAGGGGGAATTTGACATGTCCGCCATGTTGGAAGACCGAGAGAACCTGCGTTTTTATTTATTTTCATGCATTTTTATTTATTTTTTTTTTTTCTCGAATTTATTTCTATTGTACATACATTACCATCACAAAGCATTATTAAACTTAAACTTAAACCTGGAAATAAGTCATCCACGATCATACCCAGAAGTTACTAGGAGAAATTTTGACGATGAGCGAAAGAAAAGTAAGCAAATCTGTTTTATTTTGCCATAAATACAGGCCATCACTTCTTTCAGTCTACGCTTGTGCGTTTACAAATAGAAGAGTCTTTGTTTGCATGGTTTTTTTTTCGTGAACTGCACCTTGTATATGTTATGGATATTCATGAAGTTTCTATTCTAATTGTGCATGCTGGATTGACTACAAAAGCTGATTAATATGATTTTTTTTTGCTCTGTTTTGCTCTGGTTCAGGCCTAGTATTGGCATTATGCTTCGTACGCCTCTGTTGTTGTTTTGGTTTTCACGGGACCGAGGCGTCCATTGTTATTAAAGAGTTCTATTCTGGCCGCAAACAAAAGCCTCAGAATTTTCAACATCACAAAAATGGCCGCCAAGAGATCGCAGCGTGCAATGCTCAATGGGCAATACCGGGTCTTTAATCAATACGGTGAGCGAAGAAAAGTCCTCGTCCTCAGTGACACATTTCCATAAGTTGTCGAAAAAGAATTTGATATTAGATAGCGAAGAAACGATAATATTTCTTGCATTGCAGTGAAAGCCATGTGAGGTTGAAAAAGGAATATCCTTCCTATCCTTTATTGCGTTCGACAAAGTGGAACGCAAGCCTAATTTTGTTGCGTGACTATGGAGAGGTGGTTGCCCTGTGTAAGGCTATAGACTGGAAAATCCACATTCCTGTAAGGGCACAAAAATGGCCACCCCGCTTAATTTTTGCAGGGGCATGTCACGGCATAGTTATTAACTATGTCACGGCCACTAAACTGTTACCGTAAGTGAGACATGTGACGAACATGTGAACACGTCAGCAGGCAATGTAGACTGTGGTCCTTCTTTCAATGTGCACTCGATCTCATTCTTTCGTCATGGAATTTTGAGGCTGAGTAGTATTTGCGGGTGACAAAAGGAGCCCGCTATCCTAATCTCAACGTTACTTTTACAAACGCATGCGCCGCAGTTGTATAGTTTGACCCTGACTCGATTTTGCTGAAATCTTGAGTCTTCCACTACGAATGCATGGAATGCAAAGAATGCTATTTTCTCATTTGGACCTTGGATCACGTGAAGGTCATGCCATAGCAGCTGCGCCGACTAATCCAAATCGAGTGTGTCAACTTGGATTCGACTTTACTGTTTATGTTGTCGCGTTGTATGCCATTTCCGGGCCGTATTCCGTTTTACTCGAGAGTGGCAACTGTTCGTCCTTAACTTCAATCGCGGAGCGTCAGAATTGTTTGCCCTTGAGCTGACAAGCGCATAGTGTGAGATCGCGTTCTTCAATTTCATAGAAGCGTGGAGCGAAAGCTGTTCGTCCTGACTTAACAAGCGCATGGTCCGAGATCGTTGTCTTCGATATTTTTCTATGATATGATTTTAAATCAATCATTTTGACTCGATCTATACGCATACTTTATAACCTAGAGTGCTTTTATTTACGCCGTGAAACAGCAACAATTACAGCATATTACTAAATCTAAGGAAAGCAGACAATGGTATTAGTGTCTCGTGGAATTCTCTGGTGTTACTGTTTCACAGATTCGGTCAAATCACTCCATTGTTACTGTCAAAATGGAGGAAAAGCGAGTAAAACCTGGGTGGGGGGTGCTCATGGACAAACAAAATCACCCAACTTTTCCCTATAGGCCCCAAATCTTTTGTTCCTCAAATGGGCAAAAAAAATCCTCGCCCTCATTTGCTAACCTTTGGTTATTACTAGTATATTCAATAGTCCTTTCCAGTATGATGTTATTTAAACGTTCGTTCGAGCTCACGATGAGCTTGTTTATTTTATATGTCAGGGTTTTCAAATTTAGCCGGCGCCCGGCGCAAGTCACCGGCTACTTCAAGCATTTGCGCCGGGTACTTTTCGTATTTCAAATTTTTTTTAACTACACAATTCTGTTTCGCCAACGTCATCGTGATCTGATCTTCTCGAGGAAATAACTTAACGCCAACTGATGAAAATAATTAATAAACAGTGCGGTTACTGTATGTACCTTTGATCTTCGAAGCGAGAGATTTGTTTAGCAGAAAAGTCTACTCGTGTACACAGACTGTCATTTGAACGTGCATGTATCGGCGCAGCGGCAGATTTGTTCTCACGTGAAAGTTTCAACATGAAGCGGAGGCAGTAAACGATGTTGTCTTTCCTTTCAACTGCCGAGAAGTCTCTAAGTCAAACAGGTAACATTAATTTTAGAAATAAGAGTTAACAAATATTACGTGTTGTTCCAGTTCTGAAAGTGACGATAATAAAAACAATATGACGAGGCTGAATTGACCACAGTATCAGTAGCTGTAGCGGCATCCGCGTAGCGAATGCGAAGACAGTCTTCCTCGTGAAATGTTACTCATTATGGTCTTGACTGCACCAAATGTTTTTTCAAGGAAAGGCTGAAAGAAGCCTTAAAGGGCACAGTCAGCTTTGTGACTACGCTGACCTGGACACTAGTTTATTCTCACTTTGAAGCTTCTCCTGACATTCATCGCTTCATTTTTCGCAGTGTTTTGCTTGATTTTCAATCGTTTATTGAAAAACCTGCTTTTGAGTGTCCTTTTGCTCATCCTATGATATTTTTCTATTATATCTGGTTAAAAACAGTATTTATCGCGTCTCTGTTATATGCAAATTAGCTATGGAATGGTATGTAATGCGCATGTGCGCCAGCTGACTGTGTCCCTTTAACAATAAAAGCCTTCAACAGCGCAAGTGTTGAGAATTTCAGACAAACAAAACTGCGAATTGCATCGAATCGAAGTCGCAACGAAACCGCTGACTTTGTTGTGATAATACTTCATGCATGTAAAAGGAAAGATATCAACGGAAGCCGCTTTAACTTACGCAACTGATTTGAAAGGCTATTGTACTACATATCAGTTTCATATTGCACTTCAATTGGAGGTACAAGAAGTCGGTGTAATAATTACTGTACTCATGCAAATGTAATTTAAGCATACCATACCATTTTTGTAAAACTTTGAAAGCAACTAATTTTGCAAAGTTTTTCAACACTAACCCTTGTTAAGAAGTGTACAGTGGCGTTCAACAAAATTAGTTCGGGGTGCAAAAATTGCATGGGAATAAACTTCATTTAATAAGGCACCCTGATTTTCAAAATTTTCCGGGGAAGCTCCCCATTCCTCTCTGCAGAAGAGGCGGGGTGCTCCGCAACCCCACAAGGCTGCCGTTATTGTGATGAGATAGTGCTCCGGCTACTTTATATTTTCCTCCTGCTACTTTTTTTCAATTTGAAAACCCTGTATGTTCATGAACACGATCGCCTAGGCTTTGGGATGTTAACTGTGGAAACAGCTCTATTAAATCCCCGGGCTGTATTTGATTGCATTTGTGGATTTAGTTCCAGTTGCGACGGAAAAGGTCAGTAGTATCCGGTCGAATATTATTTGGAATCAGTGGAAGAGTACTCTGAAGGAAAAATCCATAAGAGTGAACCTGAACCAGGGAACGGAAATGTAAATACTGTGCACTTTGTTAATCAGGCCAGGGGAAATACTCGAATCAGTCGCACGGAGTTTGTTTACGCGATCAACGAGCACGCGATTGCAAATGTTTACTCAGTTATATTTGAGCTTCCTGCTTAGAATAATGTTAGAAAGAAAATATACTTTTACAAATTAGCTTTTGCGCTTAAACATTACAAGTCAATGTGACAATATTTAGCAAGAAATTTGAAAGCTGATGTAAATTTTTTAGTCCTAGTAAACTTGTGAGTCTACGGAAACTGGTGCCGTCACGCAACGCAGTCTTCAATCAGACTAGCATGGACTTTGTCACTGAAATATCTTTCTGTAAAACCCGGGTTGTTGATGAAAAAAGGTTGGTTTTTAGAGGTTGAGAGTCAGCTAGGGAGATCAGTTAAGGTATTTGTATAAACATTTATACGGCGTCGAACGCACTCTCATAATCTTTGATTACTACTAGTATATTACCAAAACCTGACTCTCGTGGAAAAAAGTTAACCCAGGGGCGGGAATTTGACATTCAGTAGGTGTCTGGGGGTAGGGAATTTGACTCATGAAAATGTCAAATTCCCCTGGGTCTCATCACCCCCCCCCCCCCCACCCTGGGGCTTAACATTGATAGATGCACAAAATCAAGCATAATATTAAACTTCCACATATCCTGGGCGCAAATTGCGTCAATTTTTGACGGGTTTGTAATTTCAATTCTTCTGTCCAATTTGTTTTTGTTGTTGTGTTGTTCATTTTTTTTTTTTCGATTTCCTTTGTCTCCAACCTGTTAACCGATTCATAAAACAACGCAAGGACGGTGACTCCAGGTGACGTCGTCCCAAAAATCGCTTTTGCTTCACAAAATGCAGACTTGCTATTGGACTAGGAGTATTGCATCATTCGCTTAGTCTGTTGATCGTGACCGTGAGTAAAGCTCAAGGGAAAAAATGCTCGCCTGAAATTTTCTTATGTGTCACGCACGACGCACTAAGCGAATACGATGTGCCAAGTGATAGAGGGACTACTCGTAGTCCAAATCGCCACAAAAACACAACTGCCATATATATATAAAGGCCATATAATAAACCATGGTATCAACGCACTACGTCAACTGTAGTGCGCTGAGAATTTCAAATGCTATTGGGTTTTCTGTGAGCTTGGGTTTTTGGCGTGATAATGGTCACGCTCTAACAGCCATTTGGATATTACATTTTGTACACCTTAGTAGAAACTGCACATGTTATTTGTGGCATTACATTACAAGTAAGGTTTATTTCTATACATTTTAAAATAGCTTTACTTAAGAATATTTGGACTAAAGGGAGTTTCCCTTGCAAAGTCTACAACATGTCAACAGGCACATACCGAGCTGGCGCGGCCTGTGCATAACAAACACTGTGATATATAACTGAACACTAATTAATTTGACCAGAACCCCAAAAATATGCGAGTCAAAAGTAAGTGCGAAAACAAGAATAAGAAAAAAAAAAGTACTCAGTCTGCACGGTCTGCACGGTCTGCACGGTCCTGCACGGTCTGCACGGTCTGCACGGTCTGCACGGTCTGCACGGTCTGCACGTCTGCACGTCTGCACAGTCTGCACGGTCTGCACGGTCTGCAGTCTGCAGTCTGCAGTCTGCATGGTCTGCGTTTTGGGGTGACCCTAAATTAAAGAGGAGCTGACTCGTCCAGGTGTTTA
>JAHPZR010008383.1:0-15000 GCA_019787425.1 Platygyra sinensis
TTTCTTAAAAGTTCCCATCCCTAAGCCTTGCTTCTGTTCATCATTGAGTAACGGTGGGGGGTGGGGCGGGAGAGGGGTTAAGTCGTGCATCCAACTCTATAAAACGTGTAAAATTCGCTCCAAGACTAATTCAATCAATCTTATTGAGCGCACAGTTTTTGGCCTGATAGTGTTGTTGATCTGGCCTTTGAAAACTGTTATTGTTGGACTATAGCAACATGAACTCTTTTTTTTACTCCCAAATTTGTTTGTTCCTCGACTGACTTCTCTTGCGTGAATAAAATTGGGGATGAAATGTTCTCTTGATCAAAGAGTTTGGGTGTAAGGTGTTGGTCTTGGTTTTCCAATAGAGCGCTATGAATAGGCCATTTCCGAGTTACGTTGTGCCTCTGTTTCAAAGCGAGTCTAAGTGCGAAACCATTCTTATGAAAATGACTGATTCGCATGAAAATGAAACTGCATGCAGAACTCATTTTCGTATGAAAGGCTTTACACTTAGACTCGTTTTGAAGCTGAGATACAAGAGAACTCTGGCCTATTCCAGTGTGATGAAAATCCCATGAAAAAAAAAAACTGTTAAAAACCCATGAACCCAATTTTCTTCAGTTGGTCATGAAAATAGAGATCCTAAATTTCGTGGTCTTTTTCAAGGTCGTAATTCATACAATTAACATAACATAATTCATAACGCATGAAAAAGCGACTTTCTTTTGAACAGACCTTAATTGTACTAGGCTATCTAAAACCCCCTATTCTGGTAGCGTATGTTGAAAAAAAAAATCAAAAAACAAGCAAACAAACAAACAAAAGTAAAACAGTTTTAGAGTGCAGTCAGAGTCTACGAGAATAAGACAAAAGTAGTTATTTCCAAGGGCCATATATTTTCTTGATTGAATTTAACGTATTTTCTTAGATATTGGAGAAAGCACTCAGCGGGTATGACGCACAGAAAGAAGCTAAGGACGCTAAAGCTGCAAAAGAACCCAGTAAAGTTAGCAAGACAAAGAAATCCAGACTCGCCCCAGACCCTCATCCGCCTCCTGAGGTATGTATCAGTTCCATGTGAATTCGACTGAATGTAAGTACTAAAACCTTGTCTTAATATAACTTTGCTTCTTCTTCGTTTCTCAAGGTCGTCTCAGCTTAAAAGTAGAACACGAAAATTCACTGTCTTGGCTCGCGTTTCCCATAAAACCCATGTCGTTGTTACAACCAGGGAAAAGGCCCTGGGAACGAGGTTGTGTTTCAGGTACACTGCACTGCTCATTGAACCTTTAATTTAACATCGCTCTTGTCGCGAAGCTTGGTGCATTGTATACCTTACTGACTCATGTGTTTCATTATCAGACCCCTGCACCAAAGAGTGGTATTGACCTGGTGTTATTGTTCGACCTGCCTGATGAAGTCTCCCTGAAGAGAGCTGAAGGAAGAACTTGTAAGGAACTTTAGAACTAGTAAATGCTGCTCAATACAGCTTTAACACACCTTTGTTCTTGATGTAGTATGACAATTTACAATGTAAGCAGTTGCAAAACCTCCCAATCAGGATGTAATCGTAACTGTATCATTCGTTTTCATTGGAACTTAACAAAAAGAACTTGGTTGGAAGTCGAAAGATCAGGTTCTGAACAGAATTCTCGTGGGATGGGACTAGAAAGAGCCTTGGAGGTTCGCAATCGGTTATCTTATTAAACAAAAAAAGGAAAAAAAAGATATAGATATCGAGGTTTTCATTAAGTATTCTTTAAAACAAATTTCCCTTCCAGCCGCCGCAAAATGTCAAGTGAACCGATGTAATAATGCACGCGTGATTATGCATGCTCACCATATCTTTTGCTGCGCGCATGGTAACCTTTCTTATTGCATTTTTTTCAAAACAGTGCTAGGCAGGGAACATTCAGAGAAAGTTAAACAAAATACTTCGATAACTTTTATTTGTGAGAAATCACCAAAAGCATCGGCACCAAGGACTCCTCGTCAATAAATGTCATGGGGGTTTTTGATGATGAGTTTTCCTTACAGATGATCCCATGTCTGCTGAACAGTTCCACCAGGAGTATAATCCTCCAGTGGAAGGCAGTTATACAGGAATGAACAAACAAGAGAAGATTGTCCCTGTTACTGATCCCTCAAATGACCGCGAACAAGTCCAACAGAGGTATGTTTGCGTTTCAATTGCTATGCTCCCTTATTTGGTAGTTCATTTAATCGTTATAATTGTCATAATAACAAATGTTATGGACATCTATACAGACTGATTATAACTTGCAGAACATGCAGTGTAGAGAGGCAGAGCGCAAGCCCGATACTTGAGATAAACCGCTGAACCGCTTGATTACTTGAAATCAGCTTTGTGTTGGCAATGCATTTGGTCATTTTTGGGATTTGTTTTTCCGTTGGCCCAAGTAATTATTCTAGAGCGTGATACAGACTGCATTCCCCCAGCATGCAAAAGAAACTCCTAAACAGTGTTGACGTTTGTTTGTGTGTTGCAGGATCGTGGGTTTTGTTGACGCCTGGCCAAAGCTGGAAAAATGGTTCACCAAGTTCGGGATTCTTCAGCGAGTTGACGCAAATACTGGTCAAGGTAAAACCTACAGACATACTCTGTTTCATTGCTTTCAAGCATTATATTAAAATTAACAATATACATAAACTGATTTTTTGCTTCTTTTTCAGAGGAACTGTACGATGAAGTGTCCGCCTTATTGAATGAAACTTACCAAAGTTAATTGCACTACCCGAGGAAACTCCCTCTGTAAGTTTAATAGACTTTGTTAAAGTCGTCATTTATATAATCTGGCACTGACAGAAAATCTGCTCAGCATTGTATGGCTTTGGATTTGTCAACTTTTTCTGCACCCCGACCGTAAACATGAACATCTCAATTTCTTTCTGGAGCCTGAGGGTTCTGATTATATTTTTGTACCGGTTTTTCTATATCATTATTTTGAGAAGCCTAAGCACCTTTCATCTTGGTATCATTGATTCAGCTATGTCCGTAGTTTGAAAGCAACTGTCTTATAACAAGTCAATCAATCACATTTATCTTATTTTCCCGATTGATAATAGTATATCTAAGAAAACAATATCGCTCTTCAATGTAAGTTGTAACTGTGATAATTAAAACAGAATTTTACTTTTAACAGGAGCCTTCCGTACAGCCAGGACAATCAGCTGAAGGTGATATTCATCTTTCTTGGTTCTCTCGGTAACAGTTTAAGAATCCAAATAACACTTTCAGTAGGATTTAGGTTTTACATCTAGTCTTAATCATGATCTAGACAATATTGTCTTGATGTACTTCCGTATTTCCAGAATTAAAATTAAAAGAAATCACGAAGATTATTATGGAGAATTGATACTCCGAGTTCGAGAACCTTAAAAGGAGATGTTTTCGCAGTGTTTTACTTCCTCTTAACGCTTGTTATTTGTGTGTGTTATATCTGTTAAGGAGAAGCACAAACTGGGACTCAAACCACACAAGGTGACGGGCCCCCAAGCGAGGGCCCGGGAACTGAAGGCGTTACAGTTCCCCCTGATAGTGTACCTCCAACGTCCGAGGCCCCCGTCTGAGGCAGGTGCTAAATCCGAAGTCAAATCGGAGAAGGACACCACAAAGAGTAAGGGAGACTCTAAACCAGGTGTGTTACAGAGTGATTGACAGACAGACAGACAGGCAGACAGACAGGCAGACAGACAGGCAGACAGACAGGCAGGCAGACAGGCAGACAGACAGGCAGACAGGCAGACAGACAGACAGACAGACAGGCAGACAGGCAGGCAGGCAGACAGACAGGCAGACAGACAGGCAGACAGACAAGCAGACAGGCTGGCAGACAGACAGGCAGACAGACAGACAGGTGTTCAACAACAGAAATGTGATTTGTACTTGTTAACCAAAGTAACTAACACAACAAAAGTTCTAGCAAGTTTACAATGCAAGCTTTGAGCTTTTGAAATCCGGCAATAAGAAGTTTGAGCATCTACAATGTAGTAAATGGCTAAAAAACAATTCAAACTGTTAAGATGTACTTTACGAATTTGCCTCAAAAACTCTTTTGAGCCAGTAAGAGCACGAATATCATAAGGAAGTGAGTCAGTCCAGTGCTTTGCAGGGGTGTAATGCGAAGATTTTCATATGTTGTTTGTTGAGAGTGTCATCACTGGTTGATAATAGTTGTCTAAAGTGTCTCAAACCGATCGGATTGCAGACGTTGTTTGTTGGCCCACCCGTGTGCAGGCAGTGGCTTTAACTTGTCCCGACCTCCCGCTCTTGTGACATGTTGTATGACACCGTAAAAGTAACAAGGATTTTTTAACCATTGTTTCCATCTTTCGTATTACAAGGCTCACCAAAGTCCAGAAAGAGCAAAAAGGACCGTTCGCCCTCCCCGGCAGCCTCCAAGAAGGGAACTAAAAGCCGCAGCCCCACCCCTCCCAGTTCTAAGAAAGGCTCGAGATCAGGATCCAAGTCTCCTTCGGCGTCAAAGAAAGGCTCAAGGCCTGGGTCCAAGGGATCAAGACCCGGATCAAAAAGAGCCAAGTCTCCCAGTATGTACTGATAATTTACTTGTTGATTTCATTTCTTGTGTGTCCTGTCTTCTCGTCTCATTAACCTCTCCGTAACGTTCCAATGTGGCGAAGTAGTTGAAAGTTATATGCATTTCAACTTGTTCTAAATTTGTAACAGTTACTGGGTGAGTATTCAAGTGAAAAAGGGTACTATAGCAACTTGCTTTCTTCAGAAAAAAGCGCTGAGGAGCTGGAAGAGGAGAAGCCTCCCGAGCCACAAGGACCGCCTGAGCCGGAGCCTGGATCCGAGGACTGGGAATATGTGGATCAGCCTATTGATGTGGTTTGTGTTACTTCTTGTGTTGTCTTTCAGTCAATATAACCTTTCACTCTAGCAACTTTGTCGATTCTTAAAATTTTATCAATGATGCGTTTACACAAATAAGTACGAGAGTGGAATGAGCCAGAATTTAGCCATCTCATTTCCCCAAGCGCTAAAAATTGTTTCTTTTACTGCAAAAACTTTTTAAAAAATTGGATTGAAAGATTTTAAAAAAGTGGTTCAAAAAAGTTAATTTAACGTAGCTAAATTTTTGAAGACATCAATGATCATCGCAGTTAAATACACAACTTGTCTTCATATCTTTCCTCGCAATTCAAGTATATGATCTTTCATATGTTCACTTGCGCAGCTAACTTTGCTTTGTTAATAGCTAACGATGGTAGAGATTGGCTTGGATGTGGACAAACATCTTTAAGTTCAGGTGTCCTCGAACTTATGGTTTAGATTTGCTAAAGCTTTTATCCTGAGCTGTGAGTGAAGTATTTCATGCTTTTTTCTATTTACCCTGCAGTTTTAATCAAGTGCCATCTTTGTGGTTTTGCAGGATTTTGCCGGAGTTCTTACCTCCCAGTGGGAGAATATTGAAGAAGTCTACGTGGACTCATGTAAAAAGGTTTTTGGAATGATCAGACACGAGAGGGAACTTATTCACAGATATTTCTACGGAACAAGGTTAGCACTGAAATAATGCAACACTTCTGCGACCTTTTGATGGCACTATTTTTTTATGATTGCTTTATTGTGCGGATATACGTTTTAAATGTGTTGTTCTCCCCGAGTCTTAAAATAATAAATGGCTACCACAAAATTAGTTCAAAAAGGGATTTAACTTCCTTACTGACAGGTGGGAAAGAGGCTAACACTGAAGCGAAATCTGTAAACAGATTGTTTCAAAGATGTATCAACATCATTACTAACAACTGACAGACAGCTATAACGTACCTGAAAGTATTCAAGTCGCAAATAATTTTAATTGGAAAGCACTGCAGCAATGTGTTTTGCTTAATCGTTGTCTCACCTTGATTCCGCGGTTGATTCTTTACACTTTTGTTTTCACTAGAAAGGACTTTGTCGAGTTTTTGAAGAGACCAGACGAGAAGCAGGAGTATGTTCTGCAATGGCAAAAGGTACGGTGAAGAGATTGCCGCGTGCATGTTTAATGTCAGCTTGTTGTCAGTGCCATGAATTCAAATTAAATTAAATTGTCGGTGTGATTTACATTGCAGTCATATAACGACGTGGCTGAAGACATGAGAGGAGACGAAGATACCAAGGCTGAACTTCATCAACAACTTGATGTACGTAACACAAATATATGCTTCATTGTTTAGGTATTTTGTCCATCACTGATAATTCCGCAACAACATCCACAGTGAAATTCTGCAGGGAAAGAATTCCTATAAGCGTATTTTTGTAATTTAACTGGTTTGACCAGTTCCTACATTGTTTACAAGAGGAATATTAAGCTGTTCTATTTGATTTGACGCTGCGTTTTTAGCAAATTATTGTAGAAGTGTAATTAAAGCTCTCCCGATCTTTCTCATTCTTCAGCCAAGCTGTCATATAATTGAAAGATTGCATTATTCTTTTCTTGTATTCTCACTCAGACTGCAAAGTTATGGTGGAGCTCCTGCGCGCCGAAGGCCCGCGAGCGGAGCCCCATACCTTTAAAAAATTTGGTAGCTCATCGATCTGAAAAATTTTGTTTGTCACATGATTGTCCGTACGTCCGTCCGTACGCCTATACCTTGAAAACTAAAAGGGTAGCACCATTACCATAGCTACATCTTTGATTTTAGGCATCCTCGTTATGATTGACAGCTGTCACTAAAAAGGTATCCGCGGATCAGTATCACGTGATCATATCGCGGGCTTAAGTTTAGAGCTCACCAGTTATTGGGTTTTCCGATTGAATCGCGAGCTCAAGTCGGGTTATTTCTCTGAGAGAGAAGGAGGGATTATGTGCAAAGGCAAAATTTTGGCGCAAATTAACCACCAACGCGTTGTTGACTTTTCTTCTGACATATTCCTTGCACAATCGTCTCTTGGAAAGTCCCTGATATATTGTGTACGTAATCTGCAATGTTGGTTACGCTGATTGGGTATACTTTAACTCGAGAAAATAGCAAAACCACAAGCCGAACAACTACATGCTCACAATTGATCATTTTTTGAGTTTCTGGTCCAAGAAAAAATAATTCTCTTTTCCTTCCTTTATGTGGTCATTTATTGCAATCAGGAGCTCCGCTTTTAGGCTTGGCTAAATCTGTATCTTATAGTTATTTCACTGAATGCGTTCAGATTCTTTTGAACAACTTCCAAACTGATTATTCTTCCTGAGTTTTTTTGTTGATTCAACAATCTATGTGAACGTTTTAGCTCCATCCATACATTAAAAAGGTTTTAACGTTCTCCAAGAAATATTTTTTCACGAAGATCTGCAAACAGGATTAGAAAACATTTTCGGAACGTCCCGGAACATCTTGCGAAGTAGAAAAGCGTTATTTTGCTGTAAAAAGCACATTTACTTTACTGTTGTTAATTGGCTGTAAGGTTGCTTGTTTTGTTTTTCAGGATCTTTGTGACCGTCTGTTTGATATCTGTGATAACCGCAAAGAGCTGGCAGAGAAGGAGCGTCAGTCAGTGATAAGTGAAGGATGGCTGGAGGATCGTCTGGGTCTACTGACCAACTTCTATATCACACTCATGCAGGCAGAAGTAGACAGATACCAAGATACCGTGCGCTTGCTAAGAGATTACTATGTGGGCATGGAAGGTTAGCTGCTGTAGAAGTTAAGGATGCCATATCTTCTAACTGAACTTTAGGGAATTTTTTTTAGAATCATAAATCCAGTTTCGGGTCGTTTTAAAGAGACGTTTTCCAGCTGTACACTCCCATTTTGCCTTCTAAAATAGAAAACAAAACGTCTTTAAAGTCAGCTTGTTAGTTTGGAGTCGCACTTACATGTAGTAACAGAAGTTATACTCATTGGCTCATCGTGTTGCATTTTCAGGCAAAATACCTTGTGAGGCAGTCAGCGACCACGCGCGCTTACCACTTGTGGAACTTCCGCTGACTTTAAGACCGCTGTCAGCTTCGTCCAAGTCAGGAGCTAGTGAAAGCGCCACAAACTTAGCAGCTACTGAAAAAACTGAGGTGAAGAGTCCATCGGGGAAAAAAGATAAGGATAAAGGTGGTTCAAAGACTCCTGAACCAACAGAAACAGATGAAGAACAGAAACCTCGGTAGGTTGGTCTCATCATAATTTTATTTTTCCTTGGATTATCAACACATATATTTATCGCATGCCGTAAAAAATACAGCCAATCAGAAAACAGGAAAGCTGTTGTAAATTCGACGGTATTACATGCAACCATCCTATCATGATCATGCGGCGCGCTTATGTGTCCTTGATTGAATTGAGGACTGTAGTTTTGGCCACTGTAGTTTCAAGTTTCTATGGAATATCGCACTTGTCACTTGTATTTTGTTCGTATACAGACGTGATTTATACCAAAGAAAGGTTTTCACACTTGTGTCGTCTTTCAAGCGATACACTAGCAGCAAGTATAGTAAGTAAGGTTCCTATTGCACGGCGCCCCCAAACAGCAAAGTCAAATTTTTTCCTCAACCGGGAAGTAAGCCTTGTATCATCACCTTAATGTCTTTAACTTGGACTGATTTTAAAGGAGCTCTTATTAATTGAGGGAAAACTGAAAACAGTAGTTTACTAAGATAGGAAAATACCAAACAGATAGTAATAAACCATAAAGGAACAAGGCTAGCTCCTTTAAAGGAATAAATACTAAGTCTTTTTATCAATTATTTTTCAATTTTATCTAATCTCTTGTTTCCTAGCATTCCGTTAGTTCCCCGTCGTCCAAAGTCTGGTGAACCTGGCACTGGAAAAGGAAAAGACAAGAAAGGTGACAAGAAAAAAGATAAATCCGCTGACCCGGATAAACCTGATACACCAGTGCCGCCTTCAGACCCGGATGAGAAGGTATGCAAAAATCACTGCACTGTAGAACACGAATAAACAGCGCGGCTCACAACTAGGTAATGAAGCCCCATTAAGAAAAAAACTACCCTTAAGTTTACATTTTCTACATTTTTCATTCGTCGTTCATATCCCAGTCTTTGTTGCCTCCGAACATAGGCGGATTTTTCGTCTGTTTTTTCATATACGGCCATCCACAATATTAACAATTCTACTTCTGGTCACAGTATACCTTCAGGGTTGTCTCGTGTACAAGTGATGTAGTGCGTCCGGTTTAAACTGTAGATGTCTAGTCCCCTATATCTTTACAGCTTATAGAACTGGCTATCAGACTATACCAAAAATTTTGAAAAAAAAAAATGAATTGTCGAATTTTTCACAACTTCTAAATGCGAGCGCCCAAATCAACTTTTGAACGTTACATGTCAAAGCGAATTTTGTTTTTCGCTTATTTAATGTGTTCCTCCGTTTCCAGGGCCAAAGCGCTTAAAAAAGGTGTCTGCGATTTGCCATATTCAATTTCAGTGAAAAGTTACAGAACATTTTTGAAATAGGATCAAAAAAATGTGAAGTGATCGTACAAAAATCGCTCTTCAAAAAAAAAGGATTCGCAAATAAAAAGTCGCAGACACCTTTTTATGTTTTAGATGTTAAACTAGATACTGTCCAAATTTGGGAGCAATCGAACAAATTCCCTTTGACTTGTCGCTCTTTAAAGTGACCCCTTCTCTTGAAAAAATTGTATCGAGAAAACAGCGCTGAAAAAATTTGCTTGCTTCGCAAACAAACTCCGCCCACAAACGCAGTCAACTGGGTTCCCAGATAACTGAGCCAATCAGCGCTTGGAAAGTTTACTTCCGTTCGCCTCCTGGTGAAATTTACGCGCGTAATCTTCAATCAACCTTAGTGTTTCGCATTGCGCTCAAAGCGGAGATAATTTTTTTGGCTGCTCGTTTTTTTAAAGCTGTTAGAGCAAATTGGGGAAGGCAACAAAGGGAACGACCGCAAGAAAGCGAACTAAAGTGGTTAGGCGGGAAAAACAACTTAGTAAAAGAAAACGCGGCAGCTTCAAATGAACCGATAAACTTTAGAGAGAAAATGATTATGGCGATTTCAGAAATCGGGAATGTTTGACGTTCTCCCTTGATAATAATACTGATGTTCTGATGTTGCTAGAAAAAATTTTTGATTGATAAGAAAGCCTTTCAAGTCCATTGAATATCACAGCCGTATTTTTAGGATGAACAAACATCCATGCAGCAATCGAGCCATTCCTTCATGCGAAATGGCAAGGCCTCTTTCGTTTATTTATGACAGATTCGACAGAAACTCTTCAGCTGATATGTTGAAGAAAAGCACGTCGGATTGGATAAGAGGCAAGCCAGCCAGAAAGAACATGTACTATCATTACAGCGCCTTTCTTAACTCTCGAGTGTTTTTTTTTTGCAAACTTGATCCCATAGCCGTAGCTTCAACTTTCTGCAAACTTTCGCTTGTTCGCTGTATTTGATTTTTGGTTCGCTTCTTTCGCTTCTTCGAACTGGTCCACGGACATTTCCATGGACTAGGTCTATTCATACCTAAAAGAAATACAGCAAGGAAGATGCTTGCATGGAGTTCTTCACATCTGTATAATCCCGCGAAAGTCGTCTCGTTGATTGCATAACATCATAGCGGAGCTTTAGCGCGCGAAGCGCGCTGCGAAGCCCCATACTTAAGAAAAATTGGTAACTCATCAAGCCGAGAATATTTGGTTATGACGTCAGCATACGAGCGAGCGACCAAACGAACGCCGTCCGTACAGACTCTGGGGGTGGAGGAGGGGCGTCTCGTGGTAAGGCTCAGAGACATGCAGCCTTGGTTTACCGTGAGTACTTCTTTGATATTGGACATCCATGTTATGATCAATTGACAGCTGTCAAAACAAGGTCTCTGCTGACCAGTATCACGTGACCATATCGCGGGCTCAAGTGTAAAGCTCATCGAAGTCACATGTTTTTTTTGAAGTTGACCGCTGACCAAGTGCTGGTTTTTGAATGGATCGCGGGCTCATGTCAGGTTAACTTGTTTAAAACATGGCAGGATTGTTCGGAAGCCGGTAAACACTAGCCCAGGATTAAAATTTATTCGAATTGTAACTTTTTCTTCTGTAAAAATGTTTTTTTGCTCCTTTGGTTTGAGTATATGGTGATTATAAAACTCAAAACAGAAACTCAAACAGTAAATAGAAAACCTCACCGCAGAGTTACAAAACTCAAATCAACATTCTACCTGTTCCTGGGTTAGGTCAATCGGGCACTGCAGAACCCGGCGAAGAAGCTGCGCTTTTAGGCTGGCCTAAATCTATATATATAAGGACTGTCAATCAAGGGGTAAACTTTTACTTCCGGCGAAAACAAGAAACCGCGATTTCTCCGCCAATATTTAGTCTTTTTCAATAATTTTTTTAAAAGATTAAAGATCACACTTCGACCGATATTTTGGCCCAAAAATCAGGATTTGAAGAAAATTATCGATCTGAAGGTATACAAAATAAATTTAAGTCTCGAGGGTCTTAAATGGAATTTCGAGAAAGCTTCCTTGTAGTTTACCTGAATCATTTAAGAACAATGACATATACTTGGCTTTGTTGTGGTGACAAGAAATTACAGTTTGAATGTTTTGAATGTATTTTGTTCTTAACCCTTCAGCTTGTCTTTGATGCATATATCATGGCTCTGACGATCATTGAGACATTGGTAAGTTAAAGCTCAACTTTCTCATTCAGTATCATTTCTTTTAAAGGATGTTTACATTAATTGTTTTACGCATCATTATTGCGCGTGCAATTCGCGCCCTGGCAATAGTGCTAGTAGCCGCTGCTACAGCCTGTAAGGCCCATTAAGAGATCTTTTTCAGCCGTTCCTAGGGAAAATTTCTTATGTAACCTTGTCATTTTTAGTTTGTTTAGGATTATTTCATGTGTTTTAATTTTCATGATCAGTAATACCAGTGATGAAGTCATCAGCCTACGCCCATGGTCATGTGACTCATTCTGAAAAAATGCATAGGTTCCCAAGCATATTACTTTATCGGTATTTTTTCCCTTGATTAAACCTTTTGACTTTAATTTTTATTTCGCTATACATAGATTTTGTGTCGGTTTTAAAAGGTCAAATTTTGAAAGAATGTCAAAATATTGAAAAGTTCGTAATTTTCCGGAAAAAGTATGATTTTACGAAAGGAATGCATAGCTATGTTACCAACGTTGGCTAAATCGTAACTCGTCGATAAGGGGCCTCAAAAGAGTTTCCAACACTTAGATTTTGATGAGTCATCATAACCACTCTATCACTTGATGCTGCAATCATTGTATCAAAAACTACCCAATCATTGGTGAACACGTTGTTATCATTTTCACAACACAAAAGGTTACCATAGCAACAGTATGACCTGCTAAAAATACCCTTAATTACAGCTTTAGGAGGTTTTAATTTATAAACGGCACGGTGATTTTTTTATATTATCAACATTTATGGACATATAAGGCACAATTTTTAGCAAAGTTTAAAAAAATCCTGTACGGGGGTTGAGAGCCACCTTAAATTTTCGAAAATCAGGTTGTTTAAGGTGTAGAAAATTTTAGCATTCAAAGAAACCGCACGTGCCCGCGATATCTTTGGGCAGTTATCAGCGCATGCGCAGTTTACATTACCAGCGGCTCGATAAGATCAAACGAATGTAAATGTAAATCTAATGTAATGTAAATCTTATTTATAGTGGACATGCACTTAGCTTAGCACTGAGCATTAGCTAGTTTACAGGCATGCCACTGAAACAAAGGAAACAAATATTTCAAATCAACGTAACATAGTTAAAAATCCCAACTGGCAGAAGGCAGACCAGTTGGCTATTTACAAAGCGTGACCGAGGATTTGAACTCGGGACTACCGAGAAACAAATTCCGCTATTGACAGGCTGGAGGCCTTGAACCCGGGACCTCCGGATTACAACACCAGCGCCCTAAACCACTCAGCCACGCTGCCTCCCGTAGCACGAAGCACAGGAAAGTCACACAGGGATGGTTTTTCTTTTTCTTTTGGGCTTTTTTTTCTGTTTGTCTCTTAGTTTATGTTTTCTTTTCTTGCTTTTTTACCTTGCATTTTGTGAAACAAAAAATTCCTCTTAAATGTAACCGAATTTGTTAGTTATTGAACTGTTTAAATTTCCGGCGCTCAGGCTGTCGCAAGTGAAATTTCATCTCCTTAGCAACGCGTACGAGCGTGCGCATGAATCGGTTAAGCCCTGTCCAAATTGTATCAAAAATGATTAAATGAACAAAATGTTTTACAATGTTTGATGAAATGTTTGATGTTGTTCAGATTTTATCAAACAAGATCTAACATAGTGTACAAACGAGAAAATGTTTGATCACTAAACAATATTTGATCGTGTTTGATCGCCAAACATTTCCCCTTTGGACATAACTTTAGATTTAGTATGGATAATTTAGTGATCTTGAACGCGTCATGGATGATGCGCGCGCGCTAATTAATAGAATGAACAGCAAAAGTGCTATTGGCCAATGCTTTGGCCTTGAGATTGAGCGATCTTCGATGTCCGTTGCTTTTCTTTCGATAGACCACTTTCTCTATAATCGTTCCCTAAAATTGCGAAAAATTTAATTTAGAAAAAATGAGTCTATATGTTAGACTGTTGATTTTGCGTTTTAAAGCCCTTTTTTTAGTTGTACAAGGGGTTCAATTGCCTTTCTTTGCGTTAAGTATTATAGAACAGACCCATTTGTGACAATATAGGTTGGCTCCATTGGCACTTCAGTAATTTTAGCAAAAACTTCAGAGACCATGTTAAGTTTCTTGTGCCAATTTTCAAAGTCAGGTTTGTTTTTTTTTTTCACACGCTTTATCTTTGAAACGAAGTCGGTGAATCTCCTTTATTCTTGCATACCTGACACAAGTAACTCATTATCTGACCCCAGTATAGCGTCCTTAATTAACTTATCCACTTCTTCTGACATATCTTTGATTGGTGTCTTTACCAGGCCTTGATAGATCAGACAGAGCAAGAAGCAGAAGCCATTAGACAGGCAGAGCTTGAAAAAGAAAAGGAACGAGAGGCGCTGCAAAAGAAAGCAAAAGACAAAAAAGACAAGAAAGGAAGAAAGAGTCCAGGAAAGGGATCACCATCCAAGACAGAGACTCCTCCACCTCGTAAGTACTGTTCAGTCTGTTCACATTATTTGGAGGCACGTTACTAAAGATTTTATTAACAAATATCCACTTATTTTTGCTTAGATAGCTTGTTCTAGCATATGGTGCTGTTTTCCTTGTTCAAAAATCTGCAATCTGAAGTTTAGTATTTCTTTTCTCAATTTTGAATCTGAACTCTTTTGAAGTGAATTAATTAAGAAGTCTTCGCTGTTGTTACTCCTAAGACGCGCTCTCAGTTGAGATGATCAAGTGCAACGAGTCGTGTATGTTACCTGTTTCTCCCAATACTACAGAAACGGTTTTCCGTTGACTGTCAAAAGTAATCAGGCAGTTACTTTTGTTTTGGTTTTGGTTTTGGTTTTACAGTGGTTTTGGATTGGTTGATTTGTTCAAATTGGTAAGTAACTGGAGACACTCAGTTTAAAACCGCTATTATCCTTCAATTTAATATGAACATGTTACGACTGTAGTACAGAAGTAAACATTTGGAAAGTAGGAAAGTCCTTGAAGATCCTTTATTTGCGTGTTGATTTGCAGCTCCACCAGAAGACCAGGAGGGACAATCAGAGGAGGAGATACTAAAACGGAAGACAAAGGAGAGAGCAAGGAAAGAATTCCTTGGAGCTGTGGCCTCAGAAGGTGACCAAAACAGCCGCAATGTAACTTATGTTTTGATTGGCTAAGGAACAACCTTGTAAAGCATAGCATAATGGTTGAATAGTGACCTTCATTTGCATGTGTCTTGTCCATCCAAGTAAAAGGCAAAGCTGGAATTGCAAAACGCAAGAAGAAAGCAAAATGCAGGCGTTTGAACCAAGACTGCGATGCCGATGACAACATCAATTTAAACTGTTATATATTTTTTTCTGAGGAATTTCGCGCATCTTTAGATCTATTCACTTTCTAGATGAGAAAAGTGATAATGTGTACT
>JAHPZR010008383.1:25000-45000 GCA_019787425.1 Platygyra sinensis
GCTACCGCTACTGTGGGATTTGCTGATTTTCTTTTTGTGGTGTTACGGCATTTGTATAGTCTTCTGGTTGTATTGCAGTATTCAGCACCCGACTCACCCCCAATGACCCCTCTCTGGAGGGAAGAAGAATGTGGAAAGGTTGTTACGAATAACTTTAATGGTGCCATTTTTGCGTTTGTACGTTTCGGTGAAAAGGAACGTCAAGTTAACAAACCAGAGTGTAAATTATAAATCTATGGCCCAGTCGAATTCGAGATGATTTTAAACTGGTTTTACCATTTTATCCTTAAAGACAAGCCTGCAAGTGATCTTTGCTCTACATTGGCAGTCTGCAGAAATGACGTCGTAAATGAAACCTATCTTAGTGAAAAAAATATATAATCAGTACTTCCAATATCCTTCCTTCTTTTACTATAACTCATCAATTTGTGTTGTGTCCTTGAAATCTCCATGCAACATGAAATAAGTATTTTTTTTGTGTTTAACTACGAGCAGGTAGAGCTGTGGTTTTCTGGGCAACAAGAGCTAGAAAATCCCTTGGACCCGGATGTGCCTCCTGTCTTTGACAGACAAGGAAAGCTAAAGAACGTAAGTTATGTACACTTATTATATGGCTAGCTCCTTGAGCGGGCAAGATGAAGCGAATCCTGTGCTGTAATTGGCATTTAAACTGGTTGGCTACCCGAGCGGAAGATGGAGCTATTTGGCCCGCACGGGACTACCCGCCGTGTCCCCCGCGGAGAAAAATTTCCCCAAAAGCCAAATAATAAATCCTTTATTCACCAAGTTTTCTCGGTCAAGATGGCTGGATATTGGCTTCGACTTTGTCTCGGCCCATAAACACGCAATAAAAAAAGAACATGGCCAATATCCAGCCTTCTTGACCTCGCGCTTAGTTAATAACCCATATATATCTGTCTGGATTTGTGAAAGCGATGCTAAAGAATTGCACTCTTATACCCTTATTTCTGCACGATTTCACTAAACTTTTAGGCCGCTTCCAAGAGAGAAATAGAGAAAGGAGGGCAATGAAAAGAAGATCAACGGGTAAAAGAAAGAAAAATGGACTGACTTTTCTTTTAATTTTTATATCATCACATTTGGTTTCTGGCTAGAAAAAAAAAAACGCCCGCTCAGGCGCGATATCAATTCTATAGCATCGTTTTTATCAATCCAGACAGATATATCGTGTGCATTGCACTGATTTGTCCTGATGGTGTAGTAGATATTACACCCAACTAATATTAGCGGGGAAACGCGTGGTCGAATCTTGCTCCGGGAACACGACATCATCATCATCATCAGCAGCAGCACTGTTCCGGCCTAAGGCTTTCCTAGCTTAAATAGTTTTTATTGTAGGAGTATTTCTGTTGGAGTTAATGGTTTGCTTTGCCCATGACTTGAAATGTCTCAATGCTCAACTTTCAGAAGCATTAACTCATAAAGAGATTAATCCACTTTGAGCAGGACCTTAACATTATTTTAAGGAATTTGGTATGCTTTACAGTGCTATTTTGTTTCGTTACGAAATCAGGATGCTTAGTGAACAAGAAGACTCCTGTTATTATTTGAAAAGTCAAAGTAGTTTAGTTGATAGCCACAAATATTTAACAGTTTCGTTTGCTTTGCAGGCATTTTATCAGATATTTGCCGATCATAACGACGGTTTCTCTTCTCTGGATTACACTGACATGGTAAGGAGAGACCAGATTAATTATCTATCCTTTCCCCTATTTACAGAATGCTCTCCAGTGGCTTACTCACTGTTATGTTATGTTCTGGTTGATAGCTGTTGTATTTTGCTGCTGACCCAGACCCCTTGGACGGTGTTCTTCGCGCACTGAGTGTGGCTGCAAATCAACCAATGCCTTCTAGCAAATCTTTAATTCATCTGCCTCAGCCAATGACAGATGACTACGGCGGTGACGTCAGTGTTCCACAAATCCAGGTACTGGATTTCGGGAATGTTTAGCTTAAGGATCAACTGAATGCATTTTTTGATAGACCAACTATTAGAATTGAAATTTGGGTCGTTCTCCTTCAAAGTACTTTTATTTTGTTGGTTTAGAGTAGTAGGAGCCATGTAGAAACAATACCTTAGCACTGAACATGTTTGCACGCGAGGCAGCCTTCAAGCTTGTTAGCACTTACTTTTGCTACTCACTCTTCAATCGCCGGAAACAGACACAAGTGAAGTAATGAAACAAAGTATTAAACGCGAATAAAACATCAGTGATGGTTTTATGTTCTGTGTATCGCAGGAACCCACGTCACCACCACCTGAAATGGACTCGCTTGTTTCACTGAACAACCTGATGAAGGTATGATCCTGTTTTTACACTAAGCTCGTTTGTGAATTTAGCTTACGTACTGTTGGTTTCACCGATAGGTTTTCCACCACGGTGAAGGACGACTTGAAGACACTTACCGCTTGAGTTTGACTGCTAACCCGGATGACACATTTGCTAGGGTAGGATAATGAAAATGATAAAACATAAAGACGCATGTTTGTAGTATTTGACAAGATAATTGATAGCAGTCGCGCCTCTGAAAAATGAATATTTCATTGCTTTCCAGTATGTTTAGGGTGAGGTGATAATGAAAATAAGCCTTTTAATAGCGGCGTTTTGTTAGAAGGCCCATTAATTCTCATCTGTGTCTGTTGTGGAAAAGGGAATTCGTATTGTCAGCATCCACACGTGAATTAGTCCTTTTCTTTCCTCAGGAACGTTTAGCGGGGGTGTTTTTAGAGCTTGGTGCAGAGGAAACAGATGCCGTCCCACTCCACCTGTTATACCAGCATCCTATTATTCAGGACTGCATGCATATGTGTCAGCGGTTCAAGGCATTGGTAAGATCTTTTTGAATTTGAACACGTAATCAAATGATTTTTCTCTTAAAATACGAAATAAATTAACACTCGCGTAAGTTTTTCAAACACTACAATTTGCAGCTACCCTAAGGTTTTTTTGAAAAATGAACTTGTGCCTATTTATTCCAAATTGCACTCGAAATTATTTGATTACCGCATTTACTTGATTAAACGCCGCCCTCGAAATATTAATAAACGCAGAAATATTAATAAACGCCGCCCTTGGGTAAACTCGGAAAGCAAATGCAGTTATAATCAAGTTTAAGCAAGCCTAAAAAAAGTATTTTCTTTGATTGTAACAATGTTTTAAAATTAGTAAATTCGAAGCTCAAAGAAATATAATCAAAATACGAGAACAATATACGTTAGTTCAACTTAAACAAGCTTTGGAAATTTGCTTTTATTGATAACAATGTTTATCAGTTCGAAGTGAATTACTTCAGTGCTATTTCAATACTCCTACCATTCTCTATTTTCCAATTCCCCATAATGCACTATTTTTGCCCCCAAGCTTTGCATAAACTATTGTTTTGAAATGTTCTTGGGAGGTCTGCATATTCCCAATAGCATTTCACAACAATAGTTTATGCAAAATTTGCGGGGCAAACAGAGTGCATTATGGGGAATTGAAAATAGAGAATACTATTGTTTGCAAGAAATAAATTGAATTTTCAATAAACGGTGCCCTGGTATAAACGCCGCACTCAAATCACAAAAAAATTAATCGGTTAAATGATGTACCTATGCAAATGGTTTAATCCCTAAAAGTTATGTAAGTTAAAAGCCCGGATTTTATATTTTTACTATCGAATCAAGTTTTAGATGAGAAAGGAGTAACTTCTAGATTAACTGCAAATTGTTGGTGAAGTTTCCTTCAAAGTGGAATTTTTGTGTTGTTCTATATATGTGTACAATAAGCACTTAATGACGGGGGAAGCAGTGAGTTTTGCTTCTCCTCGACCTCAATGTTCTCCGAGGCGACAGTGAGTTTGGTTTCAAAGTGTATTAAAGATAGAAAATCCTGCGCAGCGTAGTTGGTCATTGCAAAATTGAAAATTGTAATACTGACGCTGTATAGAGAGTCTTAACGTACCGACGTTTCGGCAATGCTGCCTTCTTCTTCTTCGTTAAAAAGTCTGGTTTCCCCGAGGTCCTCAATGAACATTAATGTCGAGGGGAAAAGAAACTCACTGTTTCCCGCGGGACCATTCATTAAGTGTTTTGTTGTACCACACTACTCAAAAATAGAAAAAAAAATACGAAAAAACGTGGTAGCCTCGCAGCTCCTACAAGCTCCAAATTTCATTGGCGAGGATAGAGTCACAGCCCTTTTGTTTTAGGGCTAGGGTCCATTGTTTCTGTTTTTTGTTCTTTTGTTAAACCTCAAGGGTGGTCTCCAATCAGGCGAGACCTTGTAAGAGCTGCGAGGTGACCCAAAACACTAGTCATTTTCTTGATGCCGGCTGGCTCACAAATTTACTTCGGTTTCAAGGAGCATGACGTGATAACGTGCGAGGTTAAAGTTCAAGTTGTTTCCCTAGGGGGTTAGTGAGTTTTGTTCGCCCTAGGGAGTTAGTGAGTTTTGACCCACGACACGTGACACATTCTCCTCCAATCAGAAAACGTATTTGAGTTGGGAGGTATAACAATGTAAATAGATAGAAGAAGTAATCATTCCTATTTACTTTTGTTTTCCTCAGGATCTTCGAAACTCTTTCAAGAGTTCCTCCCTAGATTCCTTTGACTAAATACTGCAATATGAATTTATTGTTTTAACTTGCATTGATTCGAACTTGTACTTTCGTTGAAAAACGTACTTAACATATATTCGTAGATTTAGCTTGTACTGTGAAAATATATCGTACACCGTTTGCCTACCGTTTGTGAATTTGTAGCGTGTGTAATAAAGAATTTAAAAAGCATTGTCTTCAGTATTTGATTTGCAACAAGAGAAGCAAAAATTATTTTTTGGTTACTATTTATAGTTTTCTTGTCAGCTTTGAATAAACTGGCGCTCATAACAAAGTTCAAACGTAGGGCGTCCTGCTTTTCTAAGAACCCGTGTGTTAACGGGATTTACGCAACAACTGAAGATGAAACTCGCGCTTTGAGTGGTGAGCCCACTACTTGTAAAATTTGCTGCACAAGATGCACAGAAACTTCAAGTGTCAAGCTCCGGCCAAACGATCGCAACCGTTCTATGCAACATATCCCAACATTGTTGGCGTAACATGTTGCGTGCGTTTGGCCACCCTGTTGTGACGTGTTGGGACATGTTGGGTGTTGCACATCGAACTAGTGCGCATTGGCCCTGACGATGTATTGTTGCTCGAACCTGGCCAAACAAGTACAACATCACTCAACATCCACAAATGTTTCATGAAAGATTTGACCATTTTTAAAAAGAAACTACAAAATATAGCGATCAGGTTTTATATCTGTTTTCAATACTTTTCCGTTAAATTTTGAGAACACTGATTCAAAAGCCTTTTAATTTCACCTAATTATATGTCTATATAGTAAAGATTTCAGCTAAAAGCAGTGAAATGATTTACATTTTAAAACAACAAAAAATGCGTCAATGCTAACTACTTAATAACCGAGAGTGAGGTCGTTACGGGAAAATCTCAAACTGAGGCCTTGCCGTATTGACTAAGCGATAGCGAGGTCAATACGGTTTGAGATTTTCCCGTCACGACCGAACGGTCGAGGTTATTAAGTTGTTTATTATATGGCACCAACGACAAAATAAAGATAGTTTTTTAATTACTTTTTGCTTTGTTTTCGCAGGCCCGTAATCGGCCCGTGGGCATTACGGAAGAATAATGCCCTATTCAGTGACAATTAGCCAATCAGAGCGCGCGTTACATCGCCCACACACACAAAATCCATATAATAAAAACCTATACGAGTCACTGTTTTCACCTCACCATCCCCACTCAGTGATTTTCATGTTATGTTGAACCTATGAAGTAACCTGATGGACACAAAAAGACAAAACAGAAATTGACCAATATTGAAAACTTGCTTTCAAAGCAAGCTCTTATCAAGGAGAAGAGAAACTCCTGAAGCGACCTCAATAATACGGACCTTAGTTTTCTAGAGGGTCGAAAAGCGGGTGGGGGGGTGTCGCGCATGGTTCACGGGAATTAAAACAGACTTTTCAGGAATCGCGCACAATTCAGCCCTGGATTTTACTTTTCACCCATACAGTAAATCATTGTACTACAAACCTGACGTGTCGACCATCATGAATTAATGTATAATCATGAAATAATTGTTTTTCATGCTCTAAAGTACTAAATTTACATTACTGATTCACAACTGAATGCCGTAGTATGCAAAAACAGAACTGGTTACACTTCATCACTTCATTGCATTTGTTAGAGTAATAGGTACATGTACTTGCAAGAACAATAGAGGACTTTAGATTTAAGAACGAGTATGAGATCGAGTACGAGAACTTCACATTATCACGACACATGCCTATTCATCCCATGAGCTACCCTCTCTAGGCTACCTTTGTCAGTAGATTCATTGGTCTCACAAGACAATGACATAGCTGCTACACAGTAAACTGTTCACATCTGTGGCCGAACAACTCTGACCATTTGACTTTTACTTGTCCGCATGCCACGAAGAAAGGTCAGTACATCTTCATGATTGCTCAGGTCTTCACAGACATAAGAATCTGTGTTACATTCTTGCACTTGTTCGGAGTCATCGGAAGCATCATCCTGTTGATCACCGAACTGAATGTCAGAAGGTGTTGGTTCTACATCATGTGGCGAAAAGTCAGTTGGGAAAACTACTTTCTCTGATGGTGTATACGAGGAACGTAAAAATATCGAGAAGAAGTGTCCCGGCCTTAAACTTTGTTTTCTCCTGAAGCGCGCTACTCTGACAGCCTTTCCATTGTGTAAGCCGGATTGAGATTGTCAACGAACTTGTGAAGATCTTTAAGACCACTCAGAATCATGTTGATAGATGACGCTCTTTGGTGCGAAATCGTTTCATGTTGACCAGCAGGCTTGCACGATTTGTCATGTTCGTCAAGTACTTGTTTATTTGCTTCTTTCAAGCTTTTGTGCAAAATTTCCACATGTCTGACCGCTTCTCTTATGGAAAACGTTGCCGCTGGTTGGAGCTTTAGGTACACTAAGGAGGCTTTGTGCAACTCAGTGTAGAACTGACCGAGATGTTTTAGGAATCCAATGGTGTCTTTGATGGACGTAATAAGCTTAACGGTACCTGCTTGGGCGTCTGTTACAAAGATGTTCCCAGCTGGCTTGATAGCTCAGTTGGTATCGCGGAGGTCATGGGTTCGAATGCCGTTAGGCCTGAATTTCTTTAGGCTATAATTTCTCAGCTGCTTGAGTTATGTGCATAACTGCGATTGTCCATTTCAACACATACGTCCATTGGTTGAGACAATGATGCATCAGTAGACTTACGTACATACACCATTGGAATTCTTTTCACTTCCGGTGCCTGTAACAATCACGACATGCCCGCCAGGAATTCGAGTTCTGGCATGCGTGACTACTATGTACATTAGACTACGTGTAGTCCCTCTTTCGCTTAGTCCGTCGTGCATGACGTGAAAGAACCTCGAAAATCCTGGGGGCGAGAAGGCCATTTTTTTTCGCGGTTTTCTTTCGCGATCCGTGCGACAGACTAAGCGAAAGAGGGACTACTCGTAGTCCGATGTTCGTTAAATATTTCGCCAAAAATGAGTTTATTGCAGACCATGTTCACGAATCTCGCGAAATAAATTAGTTATTTCACGAATCACGGGAGTACTTCACAGATCCGGGGAAATTAAAACTCTAGTTCACTAATCACGGTAGTTAAAAAACCCCTTTCCGATCCACTTTATACCCGCTGAAAACCCAGCTTAATTCGCCGAGAACTACGTCTAACACAAACGATTTTTTTTTATGATAGAATTAAATACAAAATACGCACCTAAAAAAATGATTATAAGCTTTAAAAGAGTTATAAGTTATAGGGTTTTAAGGAGAATGAAAGGGGCATAGAAAGACAAAAATTGGCTTATCGTTAAATCAAAAAGCAGCCATCACATGTAAAGAAAAGTTTTCAGAGCTTTAAACCTGATCCTTAACATTCACTCAAGGTCTCCCCAAACTATAAAACAGTTAAGCATGTCACAAAGGTAAAAGGCGTAACATTCATCAAAGAAAAAAAAAAGGTATCCATATTACACCAGCCTGCGTCCCGCCGGCTACATAGGGAGGCAGCGTGGCCGAGTGGTTAGGGCGCCGGACTTGAAATCCGGAGGTCGCGGGTTCAAGTCCTGCTCTGACCACTAAGCTGGAGTTGTTTCTCGGTGGACCCTAGTTCAACTCCTCGGTCATGCTTATAAATAGCCAACTGGTCTGCCTTCCGCCAGTTGGGATTTTTAAGCCTGTTATGTTCATTTGAAATATTTGTTTACTTCAGTTTGAGTGGCATGCCTGTGAACTAGCTAGGTGTAGCTAAGTGCATGACCACTATAAACAAACATTTGACATTTGACATTTTGAGGGACTTAAAGATCCGAGACGCGACGGCTGCAAGACGCGGCCGGAAGTAAATTTTCAAAGAGGTGATATATTGCACATGCTCATGCCGTCGTCCTGATTGCATCACGTGGTGTCGAGAACGTGGGTTTGGCAATTTTGACGTTCTGTACAAAACGTGAGTATATTCCTTCCAGTGCTTTAATTAGATGATGCTATATTCCTCTAAACGTGAGAATTTAGCAATCTAGGATCATTGGACGTAATTTCTGGCGACATTCCCGATTGCAGAGATGGAAGGATTTTGAATTTTTTTTTTCTTTATTTCTTTCACGTGTACGAAGCTTATAGAATGGCAGCGCCTTCGAGCAAGGCTTGCAAGTAATTAAGTCACGAGCTACAACTGCAAATAGTGAATGCAGGAGTCTTCTGTATATTTTCGTCGTATCTTGTCCCGTTGCATTTCTCGGTTTATTGCGCTCATGCCGCTAAACTAACTCATTTAAGCTTGAATTATCTAACTCAATTTATTAAACTTTGTGTGTTTTTATACCTTCCTTTTAGTTCAGTAATGTATTGGACATAAGACCATGAAGCCTTCCGTACTCATACTGCGTCAAGAAGCAACGGAATTTCCCTGTTTTCCACTCGGAAATCGGCTTTACATTCGGCTGGGTCTTAATTCACGAGGGAGAACTTTTAATACCCCGAGTGAGGAAAAGAAAGATTGCTCGGCCTGTACTGGCTTCGTAAAGCAGAACAAACTCTTCTTCGAATTTGATACTGACTGCTGTCCCTTTTGTAAATAGTTGTAAATTTTATCCTGTTGTATCAATAATCGAATTGTATATCTGTCTGTATCTCCAAAAACGTACCCGCAGATTTGAACACCTCGATTTAGGTAACTGGTTTTTTTCTGTTTAATTTCAGAAAAGGGAGGGGGGGGGGGGGGAATTCCTTAATGGCAGAAGCTTGTAGAGCTGACCTAGCTTGAAATGTCATCTATTTTTTTTTATTTAGCCCAACCCACCCCGCCCCCTTTGCCCCTTATCCAATCGGCGTTAAGTTTTACCCAGGCTACACTCGGCTGAATATTAGTTCGCGCGGTATCTCGGAGGCGGCGTTGTTCAATTAGCTTTCTATAACTGCTGTCTAAAGGACGTCTGCCGGAGGACATCATTAAATCAAATGAAGGTGCAAGTCGAAGGATTTGCTAGCAAGCGTCGTCCATTATCGTACATGAAGCCGTCCTGAGATGCATTAGACATGGGACGTCATTTAGCCCCGTAATGGTAGTCCGTTTGGACCGTTGAATGTGGCGATAATGTTGTGCTTGCTTTAGACAGCAAAGAGCCTTAGCCACATCAATTTAGGGCTTAGACGTGCAATGGAGTAGACATTTCTAGCTGCTGTTGGCGTTATTTGGCTTGAAGTTTGATGGGGCTAAGTCTTAGAAAAAATATCTTGTAGAGATGACGTCCTACCTTTCCCGCTCGTGGAAAACGAAGTACATCCGGGACATTGCTATTTGCGAGCGAGACATGGCCACGAACAGAGCAAGGAAAGCACGTCAATGGCTGATCGATCGTGAGTAAACCTTTCATTTCCTTGTTTTATCAATTTCAGGCGTTTTCGGCCTAGCTAACTATCATACAGCGCGGGCTAGATTTCTTGTTGTGGTTTCCGGTCGATAATTGAGCTGTTGACAACATTTGGCAATTAATTATGTCCGAGTTTATTTGAAGTTCAATGGATTCTCCATGTAGGAAACTCTCGGTCAGTCCATTCAGGACGATTTAGGCCCTTAGAAAGCTATAGATCAGCTCTCCGCTGTCGTTTTGATATCTGTACGTTCGCGTTTATTTAGACTCGAATTTCATTTTAAATCACTGTTAATTAAATTGTACAATTCGTGATTCAACGAAAACGCGGTGAATTTAGTCTTCCTGGCCTCGAAAGGCCCATACAGAAGAGTTAGTTCCTTTTATTTGAGCTACGATAACCCCTGTGGAGAGCTAGCTCTAGGAGAGAATTGTATCAAGATTATCAGTGACAAGTCAAATTCTCTAGGTATGTTTTTGGAAATACAGACAGATATATTTAATTATGTATTTATTTTATTACTCCATACCTACCTCATTCTTTTTATTTATTTTCTCGGAGACATTAGCAGTTCTTTTGCTACTTTAAATTTGACGTGAAATAAAGGTTTTTTGTTGTTGTTGTTGTCTATGATCTCTTCTCTTAGACAAAAACACAGCATTTCTTGGACTTTCTTAAATAATACCTTGGTTGTTTCTGCGAAATAAATGCCAGAGAATCACACTGATAAACAGCGTTTCCCAGCCGCGTCGTCTTGCATCGAGACGAGGATCTTAACTTAACAGCGGCATTCTAGACCCAGTCCTTTATCAACCACCGCGTTCTAGAAGCCGTCGCGTCTCGTATCTTAAGGTGGCCGAACACAGTTTTCAAGTGCCTGTGCCTAATTCACCATAACTTTTAAACTTTTTATGCTTTGGCGCGCATTTTTTGCAAGAGTCAAGGTTAACCACAGAAATATTTATTCTCGCATTTTGACTAGGGTGTGTGCTGTCGCCATGGCAACGGGGCTGGTTGAAAACAAGGCTTAAATAATGGTTTTTGTTTATTTAAAAAAATCCAGTCGTAAGATTATTTTCATATTTTGCACACTGAGAATTGACATTAAATCCCTTCTGTCAACATGGTTCTAATAAATTTTGACATAGGCGATTTTCGTAATTCGCCGTTAATCGTTCTCTGTATTATTAAAAATTCCCTATGTCAAAATTCAGATTTTTTTCGATAGATCATTTACGTGGTCTCTGATCTATTTTTCTGCCAAATTTTTTAAAATTCTAACGACTGAATCGTTAGAAATCGGCAGGTTTCTGCTAAAGCTATCGGTCTCAATTTTTCAAGCAACTGCTCATGCGCTACATTTAACTGGGTTCTTTCGGCAACAAACAAAAGCTGAAAATTGCTGGGTTCTTTGCATCGTTACCTTTTCTAACGTATCTTTGTAATAAAGACTAAAGCCATCAATGCACTGCGTTCAATTATAGAGAAAAATAACACAGATAGTGCGGGTGTTGAGTAAATAAAATGACCGCTCTATTGACGGCATGTTTGTTCTTTGAAATCCTTGTGCACGTGCTGCAAAAGCACGCGCGAAAACTGTGTTCGGCCAGTCGTTCGGCCACCTTAAAGAATCTTAAAGTTCCTACTAATGACTTGTGAGGTACTGGGCGCTTGCCATTCAAGCAAGTACTCACGTACGCACGAGGATAAATGGTAAGGTTATTTTCTGGGAAAGTTTCCAGAAAAACCGAAAATTGTTGAATTCCCGAAATAAAAACCATCCAGTTGGAAACTTATGGAATTCTGGAGGATATGGAACTGAAATTCCCGGTAAGAAGTTTTTCGAACTCTTGCATTCCTCGCATGGATTTTGTTTTCCGGAAATTCAGGAATTTGCTATTTCATTCACCTTTGGAATTTCTATAAATTCAGACCAGAATTTTTAATGTGGCGGGAAAACTAAGGTGTTTGACGATGTGTAAGGCTTTTACTTTTTTTTCCTGAAAGAAAAAGATACCGAAAAACTTCACAAATTTTGAATTAGTTCCTTAAAATTTCAAAGTTTGCTATCTTCCAATAACGGAAGATGGCGTTTCTCAAAGAACCGACATTACTTTCCTCTACTGAGGTCTTGAAGAACGCAGTGGAGCACAAGATGTATTTTCTGCATTGCTTGAGCCATAACAAAAGCATATTGATTTTGATTAAAGTGAAACAAGGTTTAGAGCTTGAACAGAAAACATCAATTACTCTGACCTTGACGTTTTCTCAATTTTGTAAAGGCTTGTGTGCAAAAACAATTTAATTTTTATTTATACTCCCACAAAGTTCAAGACGGAATCCGGCCCTAGTTCATAGGCCGAAGGCTCAGGGCCATACTTAAGATCGTGGGCAGAGTTTTACTCTAAACGGACCCATCTAGACCCGCAAATAACATGTCAGCTTTTGTTTTTTCGAACAAACCCTTTGGTGTTGTTGGAAGATTGTTTTACAAAATCTGTTTGACACTGCTTTTGTGGCGTTGTTCGTATACCTTTTGATTTTAGCAATAACAAAAGCAAATCAAAGAGCATTTTAACAAGGCACAATATTTCCTGAGTTTCTACAATGCTATTATGACACGTAAATGCAATTTTCACCATTAGCGGCATTTTCCAATTTTTACTTAATTAATGTAAGTGGCGGAACCGCAAGTTACTGATTTAATTTTCTAATTAATCATTTTTTGAACTTACTGATTTATTTCGGTTTGTTTTCACTGAAACGACTGATTGAATTCAATAATTTTAATACTTCTTAAATGAAACTCGAGAGACATTTGGTTCAGGAAAAACAAACAATTTCATTTGAATCGAGTAGTCTAAACGCTGCGGATTTAGGCTGGAATTTAAAATCAGGAAGTTTAGAAGTGGAAAGATCGAAAGTGAAACAGCAGAGTTAAATGACAGTCTGTTACCAAAGTTGCCGACAGCTTAAGTAATCATTGACGTCAAAACTGTCACCGGAATATTTTGTCATTGTTTGAGAAAGCAGCTTCACTAAATCCATTGGTTGCTGCTCGTCTTTCCGGATATCTTCAGGCTTGGCGCTTATTTTGACAAATCTCTGTCAGATGTGTTTTGTCGCTGACACCGAATTTATGTTCAAGTCAAATTGCCATCTTTCATTCACTATGGAAGTCGCTACCGTTTCAAACAGCGGGAAGCTTACGCAGTGAACAAAATTTAGCCGAGGACAACTTCCAATATCGTAATTGTCTGAGTCAAGTTCACCCGGCCATTAGTCTGAAAACAGGCTCAGAGAAAATATGAAATATCAACGTTCAATTCCAAAGCAAAATAAGCCAGAGCTATCACGGTTCATGGTTTTCATTACGCAAAACTTGGTCATTTTACGTTGTTGTTTTGCAGAGGACGGCGAAAACATGTACAAAGATATATTTATAACGGGCGCACGAGCGCCCAAAAGCCTTGTCACCTCCTCGTCAATAACATACTTGAGCGAGATATTTTGATTGGCCCGTTTAAATAACTATCCACGACAGTTTTTCAATGCTACTCTTATCTATCCTTCAACCCGCGGAAAGGCTTTATTCTTTATAATCCCTCCGAGCCCGAAAAGGAGTCTTGCGGCCGGAGCCCCCCCCCCCCCAACCCCCCGTGCAGTCCATTATCCCCCTAGGCAATTTTACTAGGAGCAATTTGCATTGCACTTCGCCGGTTGTTAAAACGAGTGACGCAGAAAAACAGATGTTCACAGCATGAGGAACAAACAGGCAATCACTACAAAAAACCTCGCCGTGAAACATGTTAACAAAATCTAAAATTAAAAGCAGCAACAGTTCGACGTATTCCTGTAAGATCTCAAGAAATTTAAGGAGAGCACTCAGGAATACTTAATAACGGTAAGTTGAAATTGCTTCAATGAAAGAGTTTGTCCCCAACGAAACACTGTGTGTGTTATGTTTTCATTGCCGTGAGAAAAATAGGGATGTAAAACCGGCGAATGAGTGCGACAAAGATCTGTTAATGCAAAAATCCCTCATGTCGCCAAACGGAATCATCTCTTTTGCAGTGGCTGTTTAGGAAATACTATGCATTCATCAAGGTTTTGATTTTCTTTGAACCGAAATAGAACAAAGCCGCATAGCCACACAAAATCCTCTGACGGCAAAAGTACAGGCGTTATTGTTTCAAAATTCTCACAACCTATTTATATGAATTTCAGAATATATAGATAGTGGATATTTGGTTTGTGGTGTTAAGCAATTCAGTCTTTTAAGGAAAAATGTATATCCTTATAGCTCTTTGATTTGTTTCTAATATTGTTTTTTTTTTTCACAACCGTTAAAACAGCTTTACTAAATGATCCAGGTGCTAGATAAGTGTAAACCTAGTGTGTTATCCTCATAAGATATGTATCATCTTCGTATTCTTGGCATGATTATGTCGGCGAAAAGGTTTTGAAATTTGGGAACTGTTGCACGGAAAATGCCTTATTATACCTAGTATATCTTTTCACATGCCACAAAGAGGGAGAAATCGAGACAGTTTTGCCGCTTATAAAGACGGCTACAAATAGTATGCTAACCGCGGGATAAGGGTGCAGCTTTTGAAAACAAAAAAACGCTAAAAAACCGGAAAGGTTAATATTTTTTATTCTTCTTCGTCTTAAGAGTTTTCGTTTTAGTGCCAGACAGTAACAACGAGTTTATTTTTAATCTGTTTTGTTGCTTTCCGTCGCCCTCATTTAATCATATGTAGCTCTCGTGTTTATAGATTTATTCGTATGATGACTGCTGTCAAGATAGCAAGCAAATTTCGGATTTTCATAGCATTTTACTTAAATTTTACATTGGTCGTAAATCTGTAAATTGTTGACGCAACTCTGCTGGTCAGCATTAAAAAAATATCTGGATGTAAATTCATTATGAAAAACGATTACGATTAAATATCGATCGTTGATGGAAACATAATACGTAGTATTTAATTTCAAACAAGGCTCTTATCAAGCGGTATAAAGAAAAAAAGCACACGGATCAGCCGTGCAATATCCGTAATGTCTGCTTTTGAAGAAAACTGCTATTAACAAGACTAAACATTACAGTATTCACGTTCAGTATATCCCAAATGATCAACATGCTCTTCGTGTCGAGTTACGGACAGTGTTTGAAACAAAACCCCAGCAAGGTGTATATTTTTATTTTCTACGTTACTGAAATGTACATACAGAACCTATCGAAAATCTCACATTATGAGGTTTATGAGAACGCTGGTCGGGCTATTTGTTTTGGTTTTACCATAGTTAGTATGGGTTTTACATATGTTGTACGTTGTTACCGATATGAACATCCCATTACTGCAATTACATTTTACCTGTTAAACCGCAGTTTTAACTCCTTCGGGACTCGTCTGACAACCTTTATATTACAAAGGCAGTTTCGTTTGCTGTGCTGTTAATTCAGTTATCCCAAATTATCTTCTACAACTTTTCGGCCTTAAAATTTCTCCGACATTGGTTCTTGACACTCCTAACAGAGCTTATTGATATTGCTTTTTCCCGAACAAGATAGAACCGATTGAGTTCGATTAGTTTGACTGAGTTGCTTGCGCTCCATCCTAACTGAAACACGACGTAGACGGGTTACCGCCTTCTTGGTCGATGTCTTTGCAGGTAACAATTTTCTAAAGCAAAACCCTGGGCTGCTCGCGGAACAAACATTTTGCGCTTGTCTCAGTCACTAAGGCACTTTTTTTTTTTATTGTAGTTTAATTCATGTGACAACCAACAGACAACCTGATGACAGCTGTGATCCAGAATAATTATTAGACTGAATCGTACTTCCCTTATAGCTTTCTTTAAAGTCAATATTTTGCCCTGGAATCTTTTCTAAGACAAGATTAATGGTCTAAGAGATAAAAATGAAAATACGTACAACAAGGTACGTGTGCGGCTTTAATCGATGCCACGCAATGTACAATTCAAAGGCTAGAGTGCGGTGATAAACGATAAAAGCGATGAAAAGAGAGCGGTAGCTACACACAAAATAAATTACAAGTTAAGAACGAACACAATAAAATAAACAGAAATAACGAGCCAACTGGCCAACAGTAGACGATACTTACAAACATTGTATGACTAGGACGTCTAGGAACACGATAGAGGAAAGCGGAGACGGTAAATTGAGATGAGATGACTACAACATCGTGATGGAAATGTACAAATAGACTTGGAAAACGCAAACAAAAAGTGACTAAAACAAATAGAAATTATGCGATAAAGCCCAACAGAATATTTATTACGTGAAAGCGAGATAAACGAAAAGAATGCGATGATGACGGAAAGAAAGTGTAGACGAAAAAAAAAAAACAAAATAGAAAAATGGCGACCATGTGGCGGGAACATTTGTCCTTACAACAATTTTCAATTTTGGAGTATACTGATGACTCATTAAAATACTTAAAACGAAGCAATAAAATCTTCGAATTTAAACCAAAACATTACCATGTTTTTTTTTTACTGATGAAACCTTGGTCATTTTTTTTCCTGTTTGGTTGATTTAAATACTGTTTTAGCTTTGGAAATATCTTAATCCGTTAAGTCTTATTCTAAAACCATGGTTAATAGCGCGCTTGAGTGTTTTTCTTTTTCGCGACTGCTGTAAAATTTATTGCATTCTCATTGGCTAATTTTTATTTTCAATTATAATACATATTATATCTCTATTCTCGTGTCCAGAGGCTGCGCTCCTTTTTGTGTAATATAATACTCTTTTATTCGCATTGAAGACTTCCTTTTCCCGCGTTCCACACGTACGTGTTCTAACAACAACAAGACCTATCCCATAATTTGTTACAGGCAGCCACAGGAAGCCCAGCAGACACTACAACCCCTATTTTCCTTGGATTAAAGTACTAATTAACTGGTTAACAAATGTTAACATGACTGGAATAACTCTGTTTGGACGTTTGACCTGGAAAACTTTCAACAAGTTCACTGTTCAGTGTCCCGTTTAAATCTTGCTGTTCAAGTTTCATAATCATACTAAGGAACTCAAAGTGTTCCACTCCCAATATCGATAGAGTGCATAAAGTCCAATAGAGTTAAAGATGATTTCCAGTCCGTACTGCGCAGTCTCAGTAACCTCATGTTTATAAACACTATAACGGCGCACTCAATGGAATGTGAATCGATGTTATTCGTTAAAAACCACATACCTTATCTTTGAGGCCTTTCAAATTATTTTTCCAACAGTTTCATTGAGTTTTACAGCTGCGAAGTTGTTTCATCAAGTGATATGAGAAAGAACAAAGCATTAAGCTTTGACCGCTTCGCATCCATAATGGCGGTTGTTTTTAAACTTCGAATTTACTTCATGTAAGTAGTTGCGAAATGTTCACATTTCGTGACGTCTTACATGAAACAAAACAAAAAACGTAAACAAACTCTCGAGAGTGCGCAGTACGGACTGGAAATCAGCTTTAATAATCGAACAAAAGCAACTCCATGTGTTTTCCTTAATGTCAGTAGAATTCATAATCATTTAAATACTATGGTGCCCTCCTTTCCCTAGTTGGCCTCAGGGGTAATTCTGGAACCTCTGAATCGGCAGTTCCATCTGTGACACAGTGTCTCCTGTGCTTTGCTGGTCTGGTCCATTGCTTGTCTTCAGGTACTTCTTAATCTCAGTTACATTTCTCTTGTAATTAACTCCTTCAGGTGATGTAACTGTGACTTCATTATTGCCATATTTATTGGTGACCTTGTAAGGTGCATCCTCGAAAGTGGTTGACAGCTTATTTTCCTTCCTTTGTTTCACCAGCACTTGATAGCCAGGAGCTACACTTTTCTCCTGCGCTCCAATTCGTTCATCGGCATAGTCGATTCTCCTCTGTTTCATTTCTGCGCCTCTGTCTCGTTCTTCTCTGTCAGTGTATTCACACTTTGTCAGCTCAGGGATCTTTGATCTTATCTCTCTGTTAAACAACAATTTGGCTGGAGAGATTCCAGTGCTGCTATGAGGTGTGGTCCTGTAGGCTGTTAGCAACTTCCTCAACTCTACCTTTAAGTTCTTCTTTTCTGCTTGAGCAATCTTCCAGGCTTTGAATAGACTTCTGTTTTGGCGTTCTTCCTCCCAGTTTGCTTGGGGTCACAAAGGCGTGGAGGTTCTATGCTGTATGCCGTTTGTTTTCAAAAATGTTCCAAATTCCTCAGACGTGAATTGGGGTCCATTATTAACTACTTAATAACCGAGAGTGAGGTTGTTACGGGAAAATCTCAAACTGAGGCCTTGCCGTATTGACCGAGCGATAGCGAGGTCAATACGGTAGGCCGAGGTTTGAGATTTTCCCGTAACGACCGAACGGTCGAGGTTATTAAGTTGTTTATTATATGGCTAACAAAACAGTTCTAAACAGAGAAAAAAAATCTAAATTCAAGGGGAAGCCGTTACTTCACATCCGGTGATGCGCGCGCTTATCTATTCATTCATCTTTTCAAATCAATTTAGCGAACTGACGCGTACTCCGTCAAGAAAATAAATTTATTTTTGGAAAACAATGATCAATACGGCCGCAAAAAGTATTTTAGTACAGTGGTGTTGCTATATGACGAGAGATTTTTCATCGACATTCTCAAGAATCAACCGCCAAACGTCAATACCTACAAAAAAGTGCTTCAAACTTGCTCAAAAGCCGTGCGGCCGTGTCAGTAAAAGAAAATACAATTTGAACGAAATCAGAACTACTCTTCGTCGTCAATTTCGATGAAAACTCTTTGCCTTTTCTGAGTTTCCTGGATTATAGTTACTGGCCCGTTAAAGATCTTGAACTGGCGCTCAGAGATGCTGCGAATGTCCACACCGGAAAAAAAAAAACACTCGGCTGTTTAAATCTGATGGTCCTTGTAGATGTTTAAACTGGCTTGTGTTACAGCAAGAAAATTTGTTGATGTTGACTGCTGTACTGCTCTGGTGCCACTAATTGCCTTTTGAATGGTGAAAGAACAGTGGAAGGCCGGGAGACCTGCCTTCGGAAAGGAACCTTTCATGTATACTTCGCTGCAAACCGGCTGAAACCCGACAGGGTGTCAGGTTCATAATCGTCGCCATCCGTTTTCCGATATCTTAAAAAAAACTTTGCCAAAGAGTGATCAAGGATAGTAGGCGGTAAGTCCAAAACTTCAACTATGCTTGCTTTGTTTATTGACGACAAATATCGCTGAAATGTTTTCATTTCACTGGCAGTTGTCTTTTCCTTTCGTGGTTTTGCTTTTTGATGTATGAACATTTCAATTTCTTCCTGACCAATTAACTCGTTCTCGTTCGTAATTTGCCGAAGTAACTTCATTTTTTCCTTAAAAAGTTAAATAATTAACTCTCTGAATGTTAATTGTCACTCATCGTCTTGTATCACAACGATTTTCAATGTAAATAAAGCAAATGTGTTCTAGCTTTGGATAACCTTTCGTGTTTTTTCCTTTCCTAATTTGCATAATCCGTAATCGGCCGGTGGGCATTACGGGAGAATAATGCCCTGGCGTGAAGCTGCATTTAGCCAATCAGAGCGCGCGTTATATCGGCTACAAACACTAGCCAAATAATAACTGTTTTTAACGACTGCGGGAGACCATGCGTACAGAATATTCTCTCCAGGCTTCCTATAATGGTGGCAGATGTTACAGACTTGAGGATGTCTACTTCAAAGTAACGACCATAGTAGTCTATGACGACGTATACATACTCTGCGGGAGGTAGGGACCCCATCAAATCTGGTGCTAGATCTTGCCAAGGCTGACTGGGGAATTCAGTGTGTGTCAAGGGTTCCGGTGGTGTGGGCAAACCAACCAACTGGCAGCCATGGTAGGTCTTGCACTTTGCTTCAACTTGCCTGTCAATTCCAACCCACCAGACTTTGCTGCGGAGTCTCTGTTTTGTCTTTGTCAACCCCTGGTGTCCTTTGTGTGCCAGATCTACTACTCTGTCACGTAATTTTGCTGGGATGAGC
>JAHPZR010008383.1:50000-60000 GCA_019787425.1 Platygyra sinensis
TTTTCGCTGGCTGTTTGGCTGGCGTTACATATCTTCGCTACATAGTGCTGACGAGCTCCAATAAGAGAGAAGAAGCTGTCCACTGTTGCGATCCTGCTTTATCAGTTCTTGTCATGTTGGTGTCTCGAATCGTTTCTCACGTAGTATCAGCCTTGCAGTCTATTGTCTTGGGAATGTTTATCTCTCAGTAACTACGCGCGCTATGGTTGGGCATTTTAGTGGGCCCTACTTTACTGTACGACCCGCTAAAATTTAAAGCTGTTTTTGTTGCCAAAATGTTCCGTGATTTATCACTAGGTGTTCTTAACTTTTGTAGGAAGTAAAAGTTTAAAACTTTCTTTTACGTTAAATCGTGTATTAAAATGCGCTAACGACTTAACAATGATTTTAGATTTACTCGTTTTGCTTTCGAGGTGTGTCAGAAATTTTCCCAGGCGTTTTCCTTGGGAAAAGGCCCTGGGAACGAGGTTGAGCCGTTCCGTGTGAATAGAAATCGTTCCCGAACCCGTCAGACACACAGGAAAGACATGCTACTAAAAGGCCCTGGGAACGAGGTTGAGCCGTTCCGTGTGAATAGAAATCGTTCCCGAA
Source organism: Platygyra sinensis (assembly GCA_019787425.1). NCBI lineage: Eukaryota > Metazoa > Cnidaria > Anthozoa > Scleractinia > Merulinidae > Platygyra > Platygyra sinensis. Next base: position 50,592 of record JAHPZR010008383.1, read on the forward strand.
CCCGTAAGACACACAGGAAAGACATGCTACTAACCTCATCTTCTCGGTCCGTGATGTAAGCTACCAACCCTCTATTTTACCCGTCTGTTTATGGCCTGCGGGCTACGCGCATGAGTCACACAACTCGAAGGGGAAAAAACTCGGTCTGTAACTTACAGTCTGTCGAGCTCGGTTAGTTAGAGGTATAGAGGTTTGGATGACGCCATTAGGTGCGGTTCTTGAAATTTTTTTCAAATTCGTAAGGTTGTGATATGTGTTGTCAGTAGCCGATATAAAAGACAAATTGTAACTGCATCATCAAAATCGTTTAAGATGACATTTAATGCAGAATTGATGCAACTGTAACGTGGAACTCGTATTTTGTCATGTTTAAGGTATTTGTTTGATTCTAGTGGACTGGACTCGGTAATTAAATAGTTCAGCCGGTGTCAAAAATTTCCAAATAGATATAGGTTAGTTATTGAAACTATAATTCTGCCTTTTTATTTGAGCTACTGGACGCAGTTTTAAGCTTGTTTCTGATGGGCTGGAAAAAAAACTATTTCATACTATTTTTCTCATTCAAAATACTATGCAGACTGCTATAGATGGACAAAACATTGCCAAAAAATTGCCAGTTTATAGCGTTCGATGAACTTCAAATATTTCGACAATTTCCTTTCAAGGCCATGTAACCATATCGTGGTATGGCTAAACTCAAGTGAGTGATTTTTATTTACGACACGGAAAGAAGACCCTTCTAGACTAACTGTATTATCTATTACTGATTACTGAAATTAGTTTACTTTTGGTTAACTACATATTTTATGTGTTTCAACGATGATATAACAGCTTAACACTGACTGAAAGCCGGATACTATTCAAGTGTTATGTAGATCTTAACAGTCCAGCAAACCAAGTTTCTTTTTTTTTTTTTTTTACATTTTTCCTTTACACCAGGCTTACTAAAACACGGGTGAGGATCTCAGAAAATGGAGAGAATTAATAAAGCAGTAGAATTCTTGCGCATGTGCTGGCGATATGATTCCATTACATCCGCTGGCCGTCGAGTGCAGTCGCTGAAAATCATTGGCGTGGCAATGATAGCCGTGATTGGGTTATTGATTTTCGTTGTAGAAGATGTCCAAAAGGCGAAGGAAAATATCGATAGAGCCAACAACTTGGAGACTGAACTCAGAGCAAGCCTTCTGGTGGCATCGTTGATTCATCGCCTGCAAATCGAGCGAGGCCTTACGGTGTTATGTTTGGGTTCCAAAGGAAAAAAAGACGAAGAAAATGTTTATCAAAAATTGAAAAAAGCTCGTCTTGAAACTGACAAAGCTCTGTGGGCAACGGAGTGGCCTTTTGATGTAGAAATTCGACAGGAATTTCTTCTTAGCCCTGAACGTCTTCAGACTCATTTGAAGAAGCACAGGGATAAAGTTGGAGAAAAATGTAAAGACGGTACGCCCGAGGAGCAAATTTTATTTTACACTTTACCAATCGACTTGATGCTGGATTGGTTTTTCGAAGCGACTAAGAGCAATTCGCAGGACATTTATGTGGACTTAGTTGGGTACTACATGTTCCTCGCTGGTAAAGATAAAATCGGAATAGAGCGAGCGCTGGGAGGGTCTTTCTTCGCAAAAGGACATTTTAACAGTACGAGCCACCTAGTATGGTTCGGTAATCAGAGCGCTCTGGGAAAAGAGTTCTTAGAGTCAAGCGGAAAACTGATGCCTGCGATCAAGGAAAGTTTAAAGGAAGAACTTAACACAACGGTGCAGCAAACGATCGAGAAAAAACGGGAAGTAATCTTTGCAAACAAACCAGGCGTGGCATCGGTAACAAACGGAGAGCACTGGTTTGACATCATGACAATATATCTCGACAACCTGTTTGATGTTCAAACAAATGCAGGAAAATTCCTTCGAGGGCGGCTGGAAAACCAAAAGGATAAGAACAAATCAGACTTAGCCAAAAGGCTGGCATTTCTGATGTTTACTCTCCTATTGGTGCCCTTCCTTGTTATTTCCGTGTACCGCATGACCGGTACAATACAAAACTACGCCTTCAAGCTTGGAAAGACAACTTTAGAATTACAAGAAGAGAAAAGGAGAGCCGACACCCTGCTTTACCAAATGTTTCCTCATTCAGTTGCCGAGATGCTAAAGAAAAAGCAGCAGGTTCCAGCCGAGCATTTCAGAAGTGTCACGATTTTTTTCAGTGACATCGTAAACTTCACAGAGATGTGTAGTGTGATGACACCTTTACAGGTGAGGACGGGTATGTTTCTTCTCCCTCCCCCCCCCCCCCCCTGGATGGAATGCAGAGTTATCCCCAGTATTTAATTTGCTGGGTGGAGAGAGGCACTGTGAGAGTTAAGTGTCTTTTCCTAGAACACAACACAATGTCCGCAGCCAGGGCTCGGACCAGGACCGCGCGATCCGGAGACGAGTGCACTAACCACGAGGCATCCGAGCCTCCTTATTTGTATAACTTTGTATATGATAACTTTTTGGTACTCGTCTCTGCGGTTTATCAGACTATAAATTCAAAAAAAGCAGGCTTCGGGCGTTTCAACCGATTGCCTAATTACGGATTTGGGTACGGTGAGACGCATATTGTTTATGCCTGAGAGCTTACACAGTAGCGTTAAATAATGCACTTTCAATTACCAAGCTGCCTGTGAGATCATTAGAAGACCACTCATGGAGGTACTTTATTCTTTCGTCATTGTTTGTTAGAAAAAAAGCATTGCAGCAATATTGTTTTTGTTCAGGTGACAGCCATGTTGGATGCGGTTTATGGCACGTTTGATGAACTGATCAACCGGTATGATGTGTACAAAGTAGAGACCATTGGTGATGCATACATGGTGGTATCAGGTCTTCCTGAAAGGAATGGAACCAGGCACGCAGATCAAATAGCTCGCATGGCGCTGGACTTGCTGAAAGCGGTTGATGAACTGAAACTGCCTCAGTTTTACACAGGACAATTATCAGTTCGGATCGGTATAAATACCGGTAGGTAATGGCCTAAGGGGCTCTAGGACAAATATTGTTAAATTTTATTCTACATTTTAAATTGCATTGTAATTAATAGGATTGATTTTTAGGTAGATACTTAAGCTCTGAAAATCCCCTCCGGGGAGAGTTTAATAAATTATTGTATTGTATTGTATTTTTGTTATTATTATTCATTCAAAATATTTCCCCGTTTCTGATTGGTTAAAACCACACGCAAAATTCACCATGACCAGCTGCTGTTTACCAAATTTGGAAAGAATCTTCGCCATACTGAATCAATGACGTCAAAAGTGCAGCCCGCTGCAGATTATTGAACAGTTGACCGAGAAAACCTGGGAACGAGATTGTGTTATTTTTGGTGAGCAGAAAAACAAAGCGCCAAATGACGAAAATCATTTAAGAACGGGGAAATATTTTGAATGAAAAATAAAGCAATTATTGAATTCGGCTTTCGTAGGATATGAAGAATTCTGCAGATCGGAGGTAGTTATCCACCTCGGCCTTCGGCCTCTGTGGATAACACCCTCCTTGATCTGCAGAATTCTACATATCCTACTCAGCCTCATTCAATAATTGCTAAATATGTGCCAGGCCAGTGAGAGTGCGCATCTTTCATTTGCACATTTCACTGTACCATATGCTGTTTGAATCCTTTGTTATTAATAAGGGATGGGCACATCACTCGGGTCGCAGGGAGAGAACGACGCGGTGCGACGAAGAATTGAAGTTTATTTGGCACAGCGAGGGCCCAAGAATCAGGGTGCTTGAGAAAGAAAACAGTCCTGACGATGCGAAACAAAGGATTCCTGACGATGAGCTGAGCCAAATAAGTGCACGACAGATAACCGCCACACGAAGATGCGGAAGGGGTGGGAGGCTCTCAAATTTCGTCCCTCCTGCGGTAACTTGACTAAGACGCTTTCTTGATTTCGAAATAACTTTTGAACCTCTAGAAACCAATAGCAAGGTGCGAGAAATCCCAATAACTCAACGGCGGCTTACGAAGGGTAAATTATCCCATAATCAACAGATTCCAACAGAACATGAATATTCAAATGACTTTGAATAGTATATATATCTACTTTCAAACCAGATGATTGAACCTTGGATGTCTGCAAACTTCTGTTGCAACATTAAAATTCGTCGGAGTAAAAAATCATTAAAAAATTGAACTGTATGTTTCTGCTGTAGATCCGTAGGTGCGAAGTAACTTTTGCTTTGGTCTTGTTGAATTTATTTTAGGACCATGTGTTGCTGGTGTAGTTGGTAACAAAATGCCGCGATATTGTTTGTTTGGAGATACAGTTAACACTGCATCCAGAATGCAAACATCTGGGGAACGTAAGTGACTAACTTTAAAGGGGCTACGTCACGGCATTTTGAGTTATTTCTACCATCGCCAAAACTACCTTTAAATTAGAGGAAACCTGACAAAGATAATAGGGAAACACTAAAGAGATAATAATGGACCCCTAAGACACAAGGATGGTTACGGATGGAGAAGATTGACACGAATTGCAAACAACAAAATTGAAAACTTTAGGCTAAATTTTTCAAACCGTTTGACCGTGGTGCAGCTCCTTTAAATAGAGAAAACTAAAACAACTTGAGGAACTCAAAAGTTCAACGATGTTTGTCGTTCAGTATTATTCATATCTTTAAGTGGCTTAAAGGGTGAGTTTCTTAAAGAAACGCACCCTTAGTCGAGTCCCAGTCTCGAAATACGGGTTAAAGAGAGATGTCCCGGCAGGACACTACAACTGCGATGGTTTCGTCTTCATCTCATTTGTATTTCCGCACTTCACAATGCTCCTTCTATATTTTACTACTTTCATAGGTTAAAATGACCTCAATAAATTGGACTGCTTCCAATGCATGGGTCTTCGTAGCTCAGTGACTGAGCACCGCAGCGTTAACGCAGTGGCTACAGAAGCTATGGGCTCGAATCCTGTTGAAGCGCCGAACGTTTATTTTTTTGGGGCTTAATTTATAATTCTTTAAATTGCGATACAAATGCGGTGGTTATTTTTTCATGTCAAGACGTTAACTCATATCAGAGCGTGCTTTTTCTCCTTTGCTGTTGAGTTACGAGTGGACTTGCGATAAGACGTTATGTATGAGTTATGTAGAATCATAGACATAGTTTCGTTTTCCCTCAGCTCAGAAAATCCAAATTACTGAAACCACCAAAGCCATTTTGGACGAGATTGGGAGCTACGAAACCGACTTCAGGGGATATTTGGAGGTGAAGGTAAGTTTTTCTGACTCATTACTTTGTTAGCAACGAGGTCGGTAAACACATTTCTTTGATATAACATGTTAAAAAAAATAATAACACAAAGAAACTGCAATCAAACACAACGACACAAACAACAAGTTGGGTATGCACTGGATGCGGGCAATTAATTCCCTGAAAATCTTGATTTCATATGAAATAACCAGAAACAAACATCTTCAAGGAATGTTCGTTTACATCAAAGAGTTAGAGTTAGTCCTCGAATGGACTCGGTATTTGTGTTTTGAAATCTTTGGGGCGAGGTTCTTGGCTTTAGTCACATCACAAAGCCAGGGAAAGATTCGAGTCCATTGCAGATGTTGGGGTCTCCTGTGTCTCACATCAACAAGGAGAGATGGAAATGATTGCTAAAGACAACTAGAAATTAGCTCGGTTAAGCTTAAAGAAATTTTGTTCCTCCGTTCATGTGAACTAGATTTATTTCTCAAATATTTCCTTCTACAGGGTAAAGGCAGAATGCTTGCGTACTGGCTGACGGGATTTATACAGACGACGTGAAACCCGCCTTAAGTTCTAAGTTCTTTCGTCTCATAACTTGTGTGCATTGCTTATGAGTTACATTATTAGTTTGTTAACTGATATAAGCATGGGGTCCGCTGCAGGGTGCCGGTATCTGTTAAGTGTGGCAGGTGTAAGTCAGTTATGCAGAAACAAAGATAGCGTGCCCTTCCCAGTTAGGAGGTTTCTTAATTTAGCAACGCAGTGCCGACTGCGCTTTTGCTTTCTATTTTGTGTTTCACGCATTAACATTGCAAATTTCAAAATAGTACTTTATTTTGTAGAGCTGCTTATTCCGTAAAGTTACAGGCGTGTCCAGCTTCATTTTATAGCAAAGCTGATACATTCTTGCAAAGCGAGTCGAATTTTAAAAGACTAACGCAAACAGCAGCGGATAAGTCGCACTCTTAGAGAAGCTGCACCCCCAGTTTGGCTACTCAAATTTTGGCATGTTTGGAAAAAAAAGTTTTGGAAAAAGAATCAAAATAATTCACAAGTCAAGTAGAAGTAGTATAAGTTCCAAATTAGCCCGCTGAACCCTCCTTTTTAATTGATTCAAGTTTTTATTTGTGCGATCCTTGACTTTTTCGAGACATGTGCGCTTTCTCGACTCCAGCGCCACGGTAATTTTTTTGTTTTACAAGTGTACTTTACCATTGCATACGCCATGCGTACCATAGAATTTTCGCCATGTCTTACGTTTTGTCCCGTCAACGCGAGGGGTATCCCTCCAATACCTTCTCTTCATGGCGTCATCCTCAGCCTGACGCTACCTCCTCCTCATGACGTCATCTTCGCACCAATTTTACCTCACCTACAGAGGGAGTATTCCCCTACCATGACGTCAGCCTACAGAGGGGGTATCCCTATTTCATATCCCTCTTTCATGATGTCAGCCCGAGCGAGGGAGAGGGGGTATGGGAGATGGCCAACTTAAATCCATTCATTTTTCACCCACTTGCCCCACTCCACTTTACCCTCCTATAAGCCTGGTGGTTTCTTGAGGTCTCCTCGCCTAACAACCTGCTGAGTCGCCTGGTTGGAGGCCGGTGACGTCACGTTTTCTCGAATTTTTAATAAATTAAAAAGGAGGGTTCAGCGGGCTTATTTGGAAATTATAGTACTACTTGAAGTCTTGAGAAAGATGTCTTGTATGTATATTTCTTGATTTGATAATAGCGAATACTTCAAACTAACACCCTTAACTATATTTTTAGTTCTCTGAACATGATATCTATCGACATTGACGTACGTATTTTTCAACCAGAATTTTTTTCGTTCCTGTCAGTTTTTCAAAGAATTTAACATACAACAGCAATAACGTTTCTGTTCGTTTGTTTGTAGCTTAGTAGCTGGGCATTTTACGCATAGATGGACTACTGGAGTAGCTTTGGAAGCTTTAAGCCTGGTGCTTTTTGTTTTACTTGCTATTTAATTGTTATGCGTGACCGGCCATGACATAAAAGTTTCCGCGTTATAAATAATTATAATTATTGATGGTTAAATCCGTCAGGCAGTTCACATAGAACCTGAAATGTTGAACACGTGCCACAACAAAGGATTTTACTGAATTCATCTATCGATCAATCACGCTGTTTTTTGAAGACAACATACAAGAAAAAAATGAATCACTCAGATTAGAGATAAATTTACGTCTGCGCTCTACACAAGCCATAGTTTATAGACGAAAATGGTTCAGAAGATCGGTAAACATCAAAGAAGTCAAAAGACAAGCCATGTTGGAAGACTTGGAAGGTTCTTGACCCTGCACATCTTTTGTTTTATGCTCATCAACTTTGTGTGAATTACATCATCACAATGCTCCTATTGGTTAGTTGTATGAGTGCACATAACCACATTTTTTTATTTTGCCAGGTTTTGTACAGGTCAGCCCCTAATATAGCCAGCAAGAACTTTGCCAGGTTTTATAGCCATTCCTTCTGTTAAGTATGTACAAACCAAGTGAGAAAGAATTAGTATACATATTCACAAGTATATCTGGTATCCCAAGCTTAAGAGTTGACAAGTAATAGACCCTATACAAAAAGGGCTGCCTTTACATTATTCTTTTGTTCTTATTTAAATTAGCCTCACTAACCTCGTTTTTGAGACAAAAATTGTAAAGAATTTGTTATCCCGAACGAGATTAGTTGGGCTATTTTGAAAACGAACAAAAGAATAATTTAATGGTAGCCATTTTTGCATATAGGGTCTATGTGGAGAAATATTTCAAGATAATTAAGTTGCATCTTTGTTTTATAACTTTGTAGCATCAGCCTTTGGTACTTTTAGAAACATCTACAGATGAAAAGAGGTAGAGTCCTTTTAAAGGAAAAAAATAAGTAAGAGGCAACAAATGATACATGATTTATTCATAGACATGGGTGAAGATAACACAGCGATCACAAAGAAAAGTTATTTGTTCACTGCTTATATCGGAATGCGTTTGGATGTATCAGCTTCGTAGACAGAATAAAAGAATAAAGATAGAAAAATAAATAAATAAAGAATAAATTGGAATTTACAGTGGAATTTCCACGAAGTGGCTCTTCATCAACTGTTGATTTTTGCGGAGGGAGGAAAACCGGAGAACCCGGAGAAAAACCCTCGGAGCAGGGACGACAACCAACAAACAAACAAACCGAAAAACGTGCGGATTTCTGCTTTTTTATTTCGAAGAGGATACGACCGTTCTTCAAGAGGAGCATCATACCCATACAGAAAAGAAAAGGAAACCTCATGGTTATCATGGCTAGCGATATTGTTCGCGGGCGCATACGGATTCGCACAAGATGGCGGTCAAACTCCATTTAATAGGATGACAATAACTAGCAGCCTTGGTTTATAGCGTACCTAGCGTAATTCTTTGATGTTGGAAATCCGTGTTATGGTCAATTGACACCTGTCAAAACAAGGGTATCCGCTGACCATAACACGTATCATTTCGCTTGCCGTATCACGTGACCATATCGCAGGCTCATGCCAGGTTAACTTGTTGTAAACAGATGTTGGGAAGCCTGTCAAAGCTAACGGAGGATTAAAAGTTAACTAAAGCAAGTATGTTTCTTGTATACAAATATTTTTCACTGCTTTTGTTTTTGTGTAGTTTAAGATTATTCAACTCAGAAGAGAAGGCCAAACAACATACAGAAAACCTCACGGCAAAGTTACAAAACTCAAATCAAAATTTCTCGTTATTCTGGGTTAGCTTGATTGAGCTTTAAATAACCCGGATCAGGGGCTTCGCTTTTAGGCTTGGCTATATAATAAACCATCGGCTCCAGGGATCTTTTTGCCAAAAACGCAGTTTTTGTACATTGTGGAGATTTTCAGCCTGGATATGAGCAAAAAGGCATTTACAGCATACCTTTCTATCCACTAACATCGCGTTTAACGACATTTTTTCTCAGGCGCGCGCAATAATCAAAATTTCGAGATTTTGAACGAGGAAGTGACCTTTGTTTTTAGGCATTTCGTTTTCTTTTCTTCGCTCCTCCTTTATCACCTTTCCTTATCTCTTTAATGAACCTTCTACTGCGCTTGCTTCCAGTTCAATTTTTTTTTTGAGAAAGTAAGCATTACAGAGACAGGAAAATTTTGCCACAGA
>JAHPZR010008383.1:65000-67500 GCA_019787425.1 Platygyra sinensis
ATTCCAGATACATGACCAAGAGGATCTAGCGATGGCCATTAGCAAGGCAACCGACTTCCTTCAGAAAATGAAGCTTAAAAAGCTCCAACAATCAAGAATTGATGACTATTATTGTTAAAGATTTGTACATTCAACAGCTTAGAAAAAGACAGTTTTTATGATTTTTGTACGCAATATACAGCTTGTTTCGCTCATTTGATCAGTTTCACAGTACTGTAATGTTTTCTCATTTCGTTTTGTTTGTATAGAGCTTGTTTCACTCATCTGATTTCTTCAAATTTGAGGTGTAATAGTAATAATAATAGTAGTCGCTGGGAGTATTCTAAACGTTTCCACCGCACATTTTTTTATGGAATTTGACACCTCATATGAAGGTATTCATCGAGACCTGTATTAGGCGGACACCCTGTATTAAGCGGACACTAGAGCATTCCCCGAGGGTGTCCGCTCAATGCAGGTTTCACTCTATTTCTTTTTCTCGACTTATCCAAAGCAGCATTTATTTTCTATTGTCGATAATTACATTGTAAATAAGGACTGATATCGATAATAATGACGATTCTTGGATCAGTAGAGAATTTTGCACTAACGATAACGATATTGTAGTTTTCCTCTGGACGAAGGATTCGCCATACAGAACGCTTTACTTTTAATCACGATTCATTTATTATGTGTCATTAAAGACCGGTAGAGAAATGCACGCAAAGATTTCTTTCAATTGTTTCGCTCAACATTGTTTCATTGCAGCTTATAAAGCGTTGTTGGGCGATTTACCACCCGCATGAAAAGTTGTGGCGACGCGAATTTTGTCTATTTTTTGCAACATGCTACGGCAATTTGCAATACGGGTGACAATTCGTGTAGAAACGTGCAATGCAATTAAAATTGTTGCAGGACAAGTTGAAATTATCTATGTCCTTTCATGTCGGGGAGGGGGGGGGGGGAAGAAGGTGCTACTCCCTTTTACAATCTGACACCAAAGTGCATGGTTTTTTAGCCATTTTGTTCTGCAATAAGGTACAAATTTTGACCATTTTGGTCTGAAAAAAGGATTATTTTGCACCCTGACTTGGAATTGGAACTGGAACTGGAATTTACTCCCTATTAAGGTTGGAGAATTGGAGGCATCTTTGCTTAGCTGAAATCAGGTATGACTGAGCGACCTACACTAATTTCAAAAGTTTAAAGAAGAGCTGGGTTGTTCGAAAGCTGGTTAACGCTAACCCAGGATTAAAAGTCGAACCCAAGTGTTTCTTGTATAAAAATGTATTCTACAATCTATGTTCTTGTGTTGTTTGGGTTTATTCAAATTCAAAACAGGCTAAGCAATTTGCATAGAAAACCTCACCAAAACTTAGAAAACTCACAAATCGGGATTTGAACAACGTAGCCCTGATCAGTGATATAATAACTCATGTATAGATTCAGGTGCAAGTTAGAGGAAGGGTCTCACGAAACACACGGCAAACCATAGCCAAAACTTCTGGGGAGTACCCACGAGTTTCAAGTAAGTATATACATTTTTAATGTTTTATATTCGAGCGCACAACCTTGTCACGAAATTGTATTTCTTCTTTTATGCTTATTGTGTTAATTCCACCCTAACCGTTATACAAAATACGGCATTTACCTTTCTCTAAATAAAGCTGTGGATTCCAATATTAAACAGCTCCTAAATATTTAAATTTTCCAGAGATAAACGTTCGCCAAATAACTGGCTGTTAACTTTAATTAAAAATTTAGCACACACACCATCATTGGTTTCTTTTTTACTTCAAACTACTCGTTCTAAAATGTGCTTGATTTTTGCCTTTTGATATGATTGTTTGCTCTCAATAATGTCAAACGGTGATAATGCCAATCAATAAATGACAGTGTATAAACGTAAACTGGAGAATGTTAATATTCTTTGAACATTACTTATTAATGACTAAAAATATGATGGAGTGGAGCCTCTGGTGGTGCAATTTAGTACCTAGCAAAGAACGTACAGTGTAGGATCCAGAAGCATATTTGCCATCAATTAAGATATATGTAAATATATGACATATGAATACATTTACTGCCGAGTATGCACAATTAGGATCTCTGTACTCTGGTGCCATGTTGTGATGTTATGCTTCATTTCCCACATACGTTGAATTAAGTAGAGTATTCAATAAATATTTAATGGCTGATTGTCTGCAAATGCTAATAACAAACTTGTTCGTGTTTTTTTCTGGTCAGAAAACGGAATTATCCACCGATACTCAAGTCGTTTATCAACCTTTTTTCTTGGTCTGTGAGGGGGTTGGCTTTCCTGCATCACGATTACCAATCAAGGTGTGTAAACTGTTTTTACAAGTATTGTTCCATAGTAAAGCTTTACCAGCTGCATGGTCTACAAATTGTCGATGACGTTCAAATGCTTCTAGAAAAAGTCCGAAAGAAAGGCAAAATATGCCAAATTAAGTAAAATTCTTTGTTATACAAGACGCAGTTTGTCTATAGTATACGATGT
>JAHPZR010008383.1:75000-97500 GCA_019787425.1 Platygyra sinensis
GGAAACAAGTGCTCTGTTGAAAGTTTCACTTTAAAACCACCATAAAATAATCGCCTTAAGTATCGCTGATAATCTTGTCTGCACGCAGAGTCCCTTTACTTTACACTCAGTCAAATTACGTATCATTAATAAAGTGCATTTCAGATAACTCTTACCTAATATACCAAATGTCAAAAGAAAGTCGTTATTGCAGTCTGATTTTGTCGAGACCTTATCATAGTATAGCTGAGACCTGAGTGAAACATATCCATAATGTTTGCTATTAGGTCTGGTGAAATTATTTACACCTGTTATTGGTTTCAGATTAAGATGTCTTCGTCAAATTGTTGTTTGGTAAAAATTTCGGAATTTGCTTGATCTAGACTGGTTTATATACTGTTGGTGATGAAAAATAATATAAAATGGGATGATAATAAAAAGATTTAGCCAATTTCAAAGGCCGCGCAGCTCCTGATTTCCAGTATATTTTAGATAATACGTAAACCAGAAAGGAAAAAAGATTAATTGTAAAGACTGGTTTTCACCAGCGACGGAGTCGGAGTCGCAGTCGTCGTCGCAGTCGTAGGAGACTTTATGACCAAGTGAAAATCGAAAATTGGAGTCGTAAGCAGAATGAATCGGAGCGGAATCGGAGTCGGAAGAATCAGAACGTTTCAATTTCTTCCGATTCCGTTTACGACTCCGTCGCTTATGATTCAGTGAAAACTAGGTTGTCGGAGTCGGACGCAGAAGCGGAAGAACCAGCCAATCGCAAGGCCTAGAATCGAACATTGTCATTGGTTTATTCTTCCGCTTCTGCTTGCGACTCCGACAATGCAGTTTTCACTTGATCATAAGCGACGGAGTCATAAGCAGGATCAGTGTTCTGCTTCCGACTCCGTCGGTTTGATTTTCACTAGATCGTATCGCTCCACGCTTCCGATTACGACTCCGACTACGACTCCGTCGCTAGTGAAAACAAGCCTTAAGCATGCAATCCTTCATCGTGTGGTTTCACTATTTTTCCAGTTAAAACTTAACAAACGGTACAAATTAAATGCGATTTTATAATGGCGAGTCGTTGGAAGAAAACATATTTTCGCATTGCGCTCCGTAGCTTTTTGTATCGCAATTTAACAATTTTTCGAGAAAAAACTAAAACAGAAAAAAAAAAAGAAACGGGACAGCGCTTGTGATGAAAATCTTAACTCCTAGTATGCGCGAAGAATGCTACTGGCACGAATGATGTTTTCTATTTCCGGCAAGTTACCTCAATATATCGACCTGCAAGCCGTAAAACTAAAGAAATTCACATCGAGTATCTAAGTGAAGTTTTCCAAAGTATCGAGCAAAGAAGAAGGTTTTTGCAGTTATTTTTTTATTATGTTCTTGCAACAGGCACAATTCTTACAATACTAATGCTACTTACAGTACAAACATTACTTACAACATTTACACCATCTAGCGTCAGTAACCCGCTCGAGGTGAATATATACTGACGAATGTCCACTGTACGTGCGGCGAATAATTGGTTTAGTATAATTTTCAGCGGGGAATATGAAGGACTGCAAGGCTAAAAAATAAAAGCACAGACGCAATTGTTCGTGTGCGTGCAGGTATGCAGCTGTAAACTTACATGTACGTTGATTGTCAATCCATTTATTCATCGAGCTCAACAATAAATCAAACGAGCGAAAAACTACGAAAAATATATTCATCCGGTATCTTTGTTTTTTCGTTGTTGGCTTCATTTACAGTTGTCATCATCGCCTAAAAAATGGGTAGCTTTAGTTCGAAGAAAAATAAATTTCGGACAATTAATCGATCTGACCTGCTGACCTGATCGACTCAACCACAGCGTTTATGATTCTTAAAAGCCTTCAATACGAGTTCTTGAAAAGATTTTTGGTTCAAGGGCGACAAGAGTAATTTTGAAAATGGTCATCCTTTCAAACATCCTGGACTTACAAAATTGTCACAAAAAGAATGCTATCGCCATTTTCTAAGTAAGATGCATCTATAATTTGCAAATCATTGAATTACTAGAAGGCTATGGGCTTTGTTTCATAAATTATCTATCTGGCATCTTATTGAATATCTTTTAAAAAATATGAATAGGAAGTGAAGAATAGAGCCATTAGTGCCTAACCATTTCGACAACCGAAAAAAAGGTTATTTTCATTTCATCTTCAGGTTATGGGGCATTTCCGAGTTACTTTGTTGCCTCTTTTCTTCAGACCGAGTGCTGGGTGCTGATCGTTACATATGAAAATGAGTTGATCATGATTTGTACGAAATTGACACTGTTGGCAAAACACAGTTTTCGTTGTAATGGTTTGGCAAGTGTAACAAGACTCGGTTGGTTTTGACACAGAAGAATAAGGTAACACAAAAATGGCTTCCTGTTATTGTATTTAAGTTACTTTTTTATTCTAGGGCTGGTTAGGATCAATTTTGACAATCTTTGCAAAAGCAAAGGACAGCCGCGATGTTTTTAATAAACGCACTCTGTTAGAAGGCGCGTGGAAAAGCCGCACTTCAACAAATGACTCGGAATCACGACGAGCTTAGTAGACGTATATGATAAAAGTAAATTTACATATTAGCAAGCGTAAAATGCGAGCTCCTTTTCTTTCTTGTTTTCGTACTGTATGTTTTCTAAAATAATAATAAAAAATAGAAACATTTCGTTGGCGAGCGTTAAAGAGAACTCATAATGCTCTGAAGTCGAAACATTCGCCTGGTTCTTGTTCTGATTAGATAATAAAGTTCAAGATTTCCACCGCGTGATAGTCAACTACAAGTATTGAGGAAACTATTTCGCAAAGAAATCGAGAGCAAATATCTGAAATAATAATCTACGCCTCGACTAGAGAATTGTTTGACTCCTCTTCACAGAAATTTCCAAACGAGTGGAGGGACTGCCATTTTGTTAACAACCCCATAGTCAGTCTAGGCATGTCAAAATCTATAAGAGAGATTATTCTCTTGTGATATCTACAACAGAAAAGATACACTGCAGCATAATCAGTAGGAGAACAGTTTTCGTGAAAGAACGCTAGTAAAATAGTAAATGCTTGAACCCAGGAGTATCAGTAGTTAGTATTGTGTGATCGTCCAGGTGAACTACCCTCACCCGAACGATCAGACAATACGAACAAACGCTAGTAAACCTGCTAGAAACACGGAAAATGTTTCCTTTTTTATTTAACAATTGACACACGCTTTAGGGTGCATCATGAACTTTTGACACAAGAGGGAAAGAAGAATAAAGACGGGCTGGTTTTTATGTGAACACTACGACCGCCAGGGGAAACTGTAGCTCGCACTGCGCGGGACAGTTTCAAGTTTTCTCGGCCTAGCTTATATTGATCGTTCCTCTTCCCGCCTCTGACCCTATGTTAAGAGTGAGCTGCTTCAAACCTAAATTTTCTTCCGATCTTCATACAAAATGCAAATTTCCTGAACGATGAAAACCCTCCACCAATGACACTTTTTTCCAATACCGTTACCTAAGCTTTCACAGATTCTACAAGATCATCGATTGAAGAAAGTTTCCTCACCCAAGTTAACTTTGAAAGTCGGACCGTGGGATTAAAAAAAATTAACTCAAACCACCGCACATGCTTAGGAGAGCGCTACTTTAACTTTTGAGTGAAGCGGAAATTGTGCTGATTTGGGACAATGACGGGATAGCAATAACCAATAACGTGAAAAACATGAAAGTGTGCATTAAGGGTAAACCGGAGGTACTTGATGTTTGTTTACCAATCAAAACACAATCCTTGGAAACCAGCAGATTCGTTACTTATTTGAAAACTAACGCCGCACACGCAAAATTATCGTGTACTCGAAACATTATCTCTAGTATAATTTTTAACATTTTTAACACTGATTCGTGTTGATCATCTCGCAATTTACATATGGAGCAGTACGAACAAAAAGGCTGTGTTCTTTTTTATTTGAGCTATATTACGATTCATCTTAAATTGAATTAAGTCGAGCTATCTGATGAAAATTGAAATTGTTGACATTTGACAGTTGGCTGGTTCAACAACTACATATAGAAATAAATTTTTAAGTTATGTCGCCCAAATCATGCAGCAAAATAGGCCGATGATGATAAGACTCTAGTAACAATTTGAAATACATTCTATCTCCTAAAATGTGCGCTGTCCCCCATGCCTTAAATCCACCTGCAACTCTATGCTTTTTTGTGCAATAAATGGCAATTTTGTCACTAATTTTAATGTATAAGTATTTCTCCCCTAGATTTCCACAATAAATGAAATCAAGTCACAGTAATTTTTTCGTATCATCGCTATAAAGGATTGCCATCAGGATTGCCATCAGGATTGCCACGCAATCTGGATGCTGATTTTGTCATATTAAAAGAACAGTCATTGGTGACGGATAATTTTCACTTGGGACCGCCACAATGGTCGCTATAGTTGAAAACCATCTGGCTTAGGTAAATGATGGAAATAACAATGCTAATTTTCCGACGACTAATTTGCATTGGGCATATATCCCGCCTGGCCTTTTGTAAGAGCAGAAAATTTCTGTTCACAGCAAATAGCAAATTATCCTTGAGCAAAATTTGTTTTCATCACAAAGACCGTATCAAAATGTAAAAGAAGGAATAGTTGACTACAATTCTTGGAGTTTTCAAGCGTGACGACGGTAAGTTCAAAGTTTTTGTGTTTGTAGACAGCTGACAATATGTTTTGCTCGAAAACCTTTCCGTGTACATAGTCAGAAACAGATTGAAAAGGACTCTTCGCTGCTTCATCGCTTGAAGATACTTGTTAATTTTGATGTGAATTATTCAATTGCATATTCTATGTTTCTGTAGCTGAGTATAAATGCTCTTCATTCTTACTCCTAGGCATCTAAAAGCACCCCAAAAAATACTCAGAAATTTCTCTGCGATAGAGGAAATTTGTAATTGAAGACGGATGGATATATCATTACGGTTATTTTGATCACGAAATAATTTCTGTAAATTCAAGGCCAATATTCGGTTTTCTTTCCTGAAGAAGTTCACGGTGCAGTCATATTGGTAACTGGCATTTAACAAGATCGGTGTTCGGTGAGAAGGGATATTGAGCAGCTGGGTTTTGATTTTTGTAAATGTTGATTTTAACTCGTGTTAGATATTAAAATACAGAGTTGCTGAAAAGAATAGTTCAATGCATTTTTGTAAAATGTAGCCATCTTATTAAAACAAACTTGGTCACAGTAGAGGAGACTGCCGCTGGAATTATGATTAAATTTAACTGAGATCTGGTTGTGGCAACTCAAATAAGGTGACTGATCGAACGGCATAGATCAAACCTTGGAGTATTTATATTTTATTTCGCTTTCACGTCTAAACTGGAATGGCTGCCAATCTCGTAGACTTTCATTTTACAACAAATCCTTCTGCAGTTTTGAGTTTGACCCATTGCTTAAGGCTATCTTGTCTTACAATGGTAACCCAGCCAGTCACATACCAACTAAATATTGGATACTTTACCGTCTTGTCAGATTTTATTTACCGTTTGTGGAAAACAAATATTCTGAAAAAAATTGACACAAAGTACATTAAACATTTAACTGACAATCTTTTTCACATCATGTCCCAGAATCTATTAATACTTCTCATGTTTTGCTTTCTGAGATGCACTCTTATAAAAGTTATTAAAATCCTAATGATTGCCTCGTTAGAAATCGATCGTTTGTGGAACACAAACTCATAAGGCAAATCTGTTTCAACATTGCTTTAAAATGATTAATATGCCAATGGGCAACTGACCAATTTCGATTCGAAAATAAAACAAAATACAATATATATATTGATACCTTATTAACCTCCATATTTGCTTGCTATATTAATCGAAAATTTGAAGCCTAGTTAAAATTTTTATGTATCGAAATTGGTCTATACAAACTAATAAACAATTTTCAGTTAGTTCCTAATTTCCTAAAAAAATACCGGTAGAAATTGTCCGTTGGCATTTGGGAAAATATGGAACATTCTTATTTTAATATCTTGCAATTAATCAGGTATAGATATATTTTTAATTTTGAACCACGGAGCGATCTTCTAACAGTTTCCCACACAAAGCTCATTTGGGAATAACTGCGTGTTTCTCTCCAAATTGTAATTAAACTATTAACTTACAAAATTCGCCACGATAAATCAAGAACACTGAATGCAGGCTCCTCGAAAAGCGTTTGAAAATTTCCAGTTGCAATCTCTACTCGTTTTGCACGTCCCAGCCAATTAAAAGGGTGGAGATTTAGGCTTCGAATTTAATTTAGTTGTGATAAACCAGCCTGTTTCACTCGCAGAGATTATTTTTTCCTCATAATTTAGTATATGGATATGGAAGCCAAATTAAAGGAAGGTGAAGCACCGTAATTATTTTCCGATGTCAGGTTGTCGGTGAAAGCCTCCTGCAGTTTGTCTGACAGACGCTAAGATATTGTCGTTTAAGTTTGCATGAAAGAGAGATTGGCACGGCAATTAAAATTTTAAAGCGCCTCCCAAATGCTAGAGTATAATTTTACCAAATCAATACAACATGCAAACGCTACTCTTCAATTCTGTTTTTCTGTCGTTTACAGCGAAAAGAGACTCTGGCCTGCATGTGACTTCCATTTGTGAAACACCGTTGTAAGGTCCAGCGCAATTGTTAGCCTACTTATTTCGCTCATTGTGACCGAGTGAAGCAAGCGCCATTTCATAGTCCCGTCATGTCTACACTTGCACGAATATGCAACCTGAGAGTACTTTGACGGGCAAAACATTCAAGAAAAAAGTTTTAGGGTGGGAAATAATTCCCTTATTCGCTCAAAATCTCCTTAATTAAAACAGACCAGGCGCTGGTTTCCCAGAAAAAGTTGCATATTTCTACGATAGCATACGAGTTTAATAAATATTCTCTCGTTGGCGATTAAGGCGTGGGTAAACATGAATAGGGGTGAAATTTGAAGCAATATTAAAAGGGAATTGTTAGGATTAAAATGGGTTGGGAACACTACCAGACAGTTGACCCCCAAAAGAGAGCTCCAGGTTGTTAGGGGACTGTTTGGTGTCCATCTACTCATTCTCCACTTCAAATTTCAATTTTCCAAATTCATCCAATTTTTAACATTTCATATTTTCCTCAATTTAACCTATCCTTTCAGAAAAAAAATATCTCTTTCCCAAAATGTCCAAAAATCACCCAAAAGTTTACACAAAACTGCCAAACAGTGGGTAATGAGTTATATAAGCAGAGGAATTTGGCGTTGCTTGAAACGTGACCGAGATATTGGCACAAAGGTCATGTTAAGCGACGTCAAAACAGCCTTCACGTTTACCCCCACCTTAAATCAGTCCCGGAGATTGTTGAAAATAGCCCGCTGCCCACAGCAGGCAGCGATCAAAATTGCTTGTTTGTTGCTGGCTCGGAAAGAAAATCTTTCCGACCCTCTTATTTTGTCTAGTAAACAATCTTGACTCACAAGTAAGTAACGACTTTAGATTTTTCAACTAATAAGTTCAAATCTACTTTTCAGAGCACTCAACTGTAACAAGCGGCCAAATTTTGAGCATGGTCAGGATATAGGTTGCAAAAAACCAGCAAACGAGAATAAAAAATAAATGAGTCAGTCCTTAGGATAAGTGGTTCAGAATGGAAATGCAGGTTTATTTTGATAGTTAAGTGTTTATCTAGGAGCACCTGTCTTTGCCAGTTTTTGTTTCGTTCGTCGCAGACTGAGCCTTTCTCAGTTACACAAATACATTTAAGCAGAGGCTACTTTACGCTTTTTATTTTATCTTCCTTTTTCGCGCCTGTTAAAAAGCACTTGAGACTGTTGCTAGCCATCATGATACGACTTGGCTGGGCTATTACTTGCGCGAGCTTTCCGTGCCTGCTCGGTAAATAATAACAGAGCATTTTTGTGTTACCGATATTGAAGCATTACCTGACATAATTGGTAAAGAATGGTAGCATTGATTCGTCGGAGTATGACTGTTAAAAAGTACTTGAGACTGTTGCTAGCCATCATAATACGACTTGGCTGGGCTATTACTTGCGCGAGCTTTCCGTGCCTGCGAACGCTTACATGACGTGCATGATGTGTCTCGCTTATTTCACATACTGTAGAGTAAGGGCTAAGCGCGAAACGTTTATCAAACATTATTGTTTGACACTTCTAAGAGCCTTTTCAGCCTCATATTTACTGCATTTATTGTCATAGTGTCGCACATCACATGCGTTTTTTGGCTCATTTCGTCATATAGCAAGTAACCTCCCCTGGCCTCGTTTCGAAGGGGAAGGCAGTCGGTATCAGAGGCATATATAGAAACAGCGAAGTCTGGGGATGAGCGAGTAGAGTATCCCGATGATGTTCCTTCATCTTAACCTACATCGATCTCTCTCAGTTTCGCAGACGTGAACTAACCCACATTCCCAGGTAATTCTGCAAACTAGGCCATCTACCTTATAGTCATGCTAACGGTTTTCATCGCTCATACCAAGAGTAAGAAGTGTGGTATCGTAGTTGAAAACAGTGTGAACACCTCGCTTCTAAAGGCGGCAGTGAGGTAGTTCTTATATTTTTCTAGGTTCAAGGCAGGACTGTGGTTGATTCTGCTACGAGTATTTTCTTCTGGTCTTAGTAATCTTCTGCTTTAACAGGAAACTTCTATGAATGTGAACGACATTTCATGACCTGTGAAATTCAAAGTATGCATGTTTACTACCTTCGAGGTGGCAGCTGGTACTGACTAAAAGGTAACTTTAAGAGTTATGCTACTTTGCTCATATCAAGTCCATTCATCACAAAGTATGCATGAGGGATATTTGGTATTAAGTACCCTGAAATCAAACTTAACTGGCGTGAAGCAACTAATTTCAAGGCGTTGCGCGCAAAACGAAAGTAGACTGCATATGTACTTTACAGGTACATCAATCGCTGAAGCAACCGCCTGAAAACAATAATTGGGAAATTTTCAGCCCACTTTTCCTAGTGATTTTGATGGTGTTTTGCTCTTAATAAAGAAATGAAGGTCCCAATTCCGTTGATTCAGTTACTTCGTTATTACATTCTTCGAAAATAATAAAGAAAATAGATTCTTTCCAATATATTATTGACTTCTTCTAACACTGTCCGGCTGCATTATGACTTTCTTGTCAATGTCTGCAGCGGTCTTGTCAAGGGAGGTGAAACTTCTTGTTCGTAAATTTGCATTTTAACTGCGCTTCAATTTTGCGGCGTTTTTCCGAATTGGGAACAATTTAACCTAAATGGACTGCATTTCGTTTCAAGATAAGACTGGCAATAGTATTTTTGAATTTTCGAGTGAGGTTACGATAGAAAATATTTGTTGGGTGTGCCGTGAGAGCAAGGATAGCAAAACAAGAAGATAACACCATCCAGACAGTTACTATTATGCGGAACAAATTTCAACATTTGAATTTTTTTCACGATTTTATTATTTGTTAAGCCTCCTGCTTTGTTAGCGACGAATCAGACTTTCTTTCAAAGGGAAAAACATATTGAATAATTAATTAGGTTTTAAAACGACAAACGTGATAGTTAAACCGAGAGAAAAGCGACAATTAGGTTAAAAGAAACTGAACATTTCGCATATTCATTATTTTAAGGTAGGTAATCGATCACGATTCTGAAAGAGGAGATGAGTAATGCCATGAAAAAGGACGAGGAGGAGGAGTTGAGGGAAGATTTCCGTGATCAGGGTTGTTAGGACACGCAACTCGACCCATATTTTTGCAAATTTATCTTGTGAAAATGAAGCGGCTTGGTCAGGAAAGCTTCAATAACGCAGGTATAATAGAAGGTTTGTGGGTAAAAAAAACTTCGTCTCTCTGGTTATTGTTGGGTAAGCGTTCGGGATTAGTTCACCATACACTTACCAGTGTTACAAACAAAAAAATTGTAATTAATGCTACCGACAGTTTTTGTAAGTGACGTTAGTGGCAGTTGTGTAATTATTAGTTTTAACAAAATATTTGGAATCTGTTTCCGTGGGGCATAAGTTGAAAAAAATAAAAGGGAAATATCGCATGTTTTGAAACAAGATGCGTTACGTTTTGCCACCTACGGAAACATGAGGTGATTTATGAGTCATCTAAGGTATTCTTTACGGTATGCTGCAACTCAGTAATTACACTGCTGATAAAGAAAAACCATCCTCGTGTTCCTCCATTTCCATTCCATTCGTCATTTAGAGAAAAGAACTGGAGATGTAAGGAAAACCGTGATCGTGGCCAAGGTTAGCCGCTTTAACTTACAGATTGCGAAAGCAAGGATGTAAACAATGCAGGCAATTTTGTTCTTTCTTGAATGGTTGCCATATAATTTGAGCATTCTTTAGTCAGTTAAATGAATACATCTTTCACGTTTAGGGTACTTTGATTCTCAACGCCTGGGAAATTAAAATTCTATATGGCTTTAAAAGACCCCGCTATACAATGAGGTAAAAGTTTCTTTTACATGTCGCTTCGCTTCATAACGCCGATTGTTTGATTATACGGTACAATTTAATGGTTATGAAAGGCAAAGCTCAAGCGACGTTCGCATGTTCGGTGCTTATTATATTTAAACAGCGAAATTAAATTTTTGTCTGCACTGAAAAGCACCTTAGTTGGTCGGCTATCCTTGATATGTCTTAGGCAATACAAAATCTATACTCCAATTTTGAGGAAACATTTAATTTTTTCATTCATATAACAAGCGAAAACTAGTTTTGCATCCCCAGTCTGCAGTTTCTCTCTGCTTCGCATTCTGGGTGGTTGCGACTTTCTTTACATTTAATTCATATGAAAAAATACGTATGTCCCAAGCGCAATAAATGAATAAATAAATAGATATGCACCCTGCATTCGCAACTATATTTTTGGCGAAGAAAAGACCATCGCATATCAATGGTATCCACGGTGTACTTGAAGTAACTTGATAAATTCCAAATTAGGAAAAAATTGTCGCGTTGCAAGGCTACAGGCTCTCTTAACCAACTATTAACGCTTCAGTTTGTTTGACAGCAAAACAACTTTCGATTTCTTATTTCAATTTTGTTAGATGTAATTGAAATTTTAACTGGTCGTTGAATTATTCAGACAAGTCTGGCGCCATTGAGATTTTGTCTTTGAACACCATTCGATAGCTCCATCTGGAAAGAGTGTCTGTCGCCTGAACAGCTGGACGGTTTGTTTTTAAAAAACATAAAGGAAATTGTGAAAACAAGGTTAGAAATGCTACAGACAGAAAAAAAGAATGAGAATGTTGTAGTTTAAGTGAAGCGCTCTTTACCGAGTTTAATACGCCTCCAACTTTTTCATTCAAACAAAAGTCAGCCTCGCCGCTCGATTTACCATGCAACAGTTAGCAAATATGTGATATGGTTTTCATATAAACAAAAAAACGCTCCCATATCAGGTCAAATTTAGTAAATAAGCGAAGATTCAATACAATCCGTTGCAAAATCCTGAGACCACAAACATCACAAAGAAATGTATGCCAGGGGCAAGCGCTTGGCCCTTGACTCAATTCGTGAAAAGTTTAAGACAAATTGTTGATGTATTGCGTGAAATCATCGCATTGACCGTTTAGAATCGTGGCTTGCTGTATTGCCATTGAGTACCGCCAATTTACACCATTTTAATTCACAAGTTGATTCAAAGAGAATATATTTTGGCACTCCTCGCTTAGAATAGTCTTGCCTTCGGGAACTTGTGACGCCCGAGACCAATGTGCTAGTATCCCAGAGCGGAGAAGCTGTATTTTTCGGACCTCGATTGAGATATCAAAGGCGATTCATGGAATTGAATGTGCAGTGGTCTTGTTCAAGTCGGTTCAGCTGCATAAAAGTATAATTAGCTCTTACTTCCCTTCTTTCACATGAGACGAGCTATAGAAAAATATTCTTCTTCTACCCCTGTGTCTAAGTTTGTTCTCGTGCCTTTGTTATCATTTTCATTATCAGTTCTTTTTACATTTTGTACGTCAATCCGAGTTCCATGTTCTCATCAACACATAGTTTCAGTTCAGGTAGGGTAATCCCTCCGCTAAATCTTTGTTTTGCCATCCTTTTTCTTGTTTTTTGAGTGTGAAAAATAATGTGTCGTAAAAATGAGTGATTTGAGAACAAAATGATTCGGCGTGTCGATTGAGACAACAATGCCAGGTAAAGCATTTCGTTAGCTTGACACTTGTGCAGAGTTCGATTATTGGGCGTCTCGCGTCGTTGTTGAATGAGTTAGTATAGTTAGGCAAGGGAAATGAAAAATACTGAGTGTTGCTTTCGTATGTCCCACATAGTGGTGAATAGATGAGAACTGTTAAGGCCAAGTTTGAGGGCTAGTTAAAGATCAATCAATCAATTAGCCAATTAATTAATCAATCAATCAATCAATCATTCAATCAATCAATCAATCAATGTAAAAGATTCTCTCGTCTGGAACATTTCCAATTTCACTAGACGATGTAAACATGACGACTTCATACTGAGACCCATTTCTAAATTTTGTGATTCACGAGTTTAAAAAAATATATTCCCCTCATATATGTATGCCTTTATCTGGAAATCATGCAAAATGATATAATTTTCTCTTCCGTGTCGTGAAGTGAGATATTTTGTGGGGCTAAATTGATTGATGGATTGATTTGTTCGATTGATTGATTAGTTGACTGACTGACTGGCTGGATGATTGATTGATTCTTATATTGATTGACTGATATATTGATTGATTGATTGATTGATTGACTGATTGACTGACTGACTGTCTGTCTGACTGACTGACTTACTGACTGGATGGCTGGCTGATTGATCGATCGATTGATGTATTTATGTATTTATGTATTTATGTATTGATGTATTGATGTATTGATGTATTGATGTATTGATGTATTGATGTATTGATGTATTGATGTATTGATGTATTGATGTATTGATGTATTGATGTATTGATGTATTGATGTATTGATGTATTGATGTATTGATGTATTGATGTATTGATGTCTTGATGTCTTGATGTATTGATGTATTGATGTATTGATGTATTGATGTATTGATGTATTGATGTATTGATGTATTGATGTATTGATGTATTGATGTATTGATGTATTGATGTATTGATGTATTGATGTATTGATGTATTGATGTACTGATGTATTTATGTATTGATGTATTTATCTATTGATGTATTTATCTATTGATGTATTTATCTATTGATGTATTTATCTATTAATGTATTGATTTATTTACTGATCGATTGATTGTTTGTTTGATTGAAAAGGGATAAAACATGAATATTATTATGGATTTCCCCAAACAATTTAATGTTTCGAAAAAGAGAGAAATTGTTTGATGCTCTATAGAAAAAAGAAAGACAGCTTGCACGGCAACTAAAGCAGCGGTAACTGCACTATGCGCCACTTATATAAATACTCACTGATGATCACGAAACAATTTATGTTGAGTTTCCGACGTCCACATTTCAAATTCCAGTACTAAGAAATAACTAGCAGGACTGGCACAAAATAAAAAATTATTTTGTGCCTCTTAAAAGAGGCCCTGCGCCTAAGAAACGACCGATTACTTACGGCTAAAGAATAAAATCGGCGAGTTTTATCTTCCAAATAGACGTTACCGAATACTATTTGCTGTGAAGCCACCAGGCTTCCCAGCAGACTAATTTCGGTCGCGTACTTGACCAGCCTGGGTGCCCAGCGCCAGATGCCAGGCTCATTTGAAAAAAATTGGATGTATGTATATCACCGCATTTGCCTCGATTTCAAGTAATCAAAATCGAGGCTCTTCCGATTCTGAGGAAGTTCTACCATCAAAGTGGTATCGATTTGGAAGAGAAAATCCTGTTTCGTGTAGAAAGTCACGTTTCGCAGGCGAACAGTTTGAAAGTAAGTGAAGGTTGTACAAATTCCTATGACTAAAGCCGATTTGTTTCTCAGAATATTTGAAGCATATCCTGCATATCCTGGAACTTTGAAACGCTTTGAAGCCCTTCACGCGAGCTTCAGCGCAAAAACCAGAGTTTTGGAGGACGTCAATCATCTCACTCGCATGCACGAATGATCCCGAGGGCAAGCAAATCTACACGCCAACAAATTATTTCTGCACGTGTTCGTCTTGGAGCTACCAACTGAACAAGACTTAAACGTCTTACAAACCATATAATATGGTTATGAGTTATTGGTTTTTATATAGAATTACGTTTCGTTCAGTCGGTAACCCTAAGAAAAATACGTGCGTGTTGATTAATTTGCTTGCTCTCGGGCTCATTCATGCATGCGAATTTTTATTTGTTTTTATCATGTAGGTCAGTAAAAAGGCAGCTAAGCTGACCCGACAAACGGTTACATTTATAGATTTCAAAGATGTAGTTAGTAAGTTAGTGAGCTAGCCTTACATGCCGAAAGTAAAATGATAATGTTTACGAGAGGACCGCTGCAAGGTTTCACTTTTTATTGTAAATTTTGTATACGGTCGGCAAGGATGATTGACGTCCACCAAAAGGTTTTGTCTAGACTTTTTTTTTTTGCGCATAATAATAAGGTCGCGTGATAACCGCTGTAACATAAAACGATTTTCAAGGAGCATGTAAACATCCAACGAGTCAAAACAGCGTGGCACAAGATACCTTGTTATCATAAATTAATCGTGATGTGATGCGGTCACGGCCAACGGCCGTGAACATGAGTGAACAGTTTATTGTGTCGACCTCAGTACGTGTTTTAAAACAGAAAAGTTTTTAGCCTTTTTAGCCTATGGCAAAATACTCTTTAGTAGCTCATGTTGACTCGTCCCTCTACAATACTTCCTAAATGTCATAAAACATGTTCCACATGCACTCGCAGCACTTCACTTTCCAATGGAAACTGCTAGTTAAAAATAAATTTCTATTGTTTCAGTTTCGCTTTAAACCAAAACTATCGAGCTGCAAACTTTCTCCGCCTGATAGCAGCAAAATCAGGCCGAAAATAAGCCCCCGCAAAAAACGGTTCAGAAATCACTATCGCGACCCAGATCAATGACAGAACTACACAGTGATCATAAAGAAAATGGCCTTTTAATGATATGCAATATGTATATCTTATTAGACGTTTAATTTTATTGTGTAGTATCGCTGATTATTACATAGACAAGAGTGTTTTACTGGAAAATACATGCACCACCCCTAAAATTCATACGAAACTACATCCGGGATTCGAGTGGCGTATTTTCCATATCTTCACTGGTGAAGATCATCGATGATTTCACTGATATTTTTGCCAATCTTCGGAAATTTTTAGAAAATGTTCGGGAATGTTCGTCTGGCCTTCTGAACAATTTTGGAAAATCTTCGGAAATCTTCGGAAAGTGGTCGGAAATCTTCGAAAAATCGTCAAAAATGAAAGGAACATTACAGTGATAAAAGTTTTTTCGCCATCACATGTTTCTTCGTTTCTTCACAAGAGGTCAAGTCAAGCTGTCTTCCTTTAACAATCCTTTCTTGAAGGAACTTTAATACTTCTACAGGGTCTTGGAGATTTTGGCTTTTAGCATTGCTGATTACCTCATTAATGTCAAATGGACATTGAATGGGATGTGTCCTTCTATGTTTGAAGCTGCAGCACTGTTTGCAAGATTAACATTTCCTTCGGTTGTGCTAACACTGCCAATGCTGCTTGCACCAATGGGGTCCACTGTTGTTCCAGTCATGTTGGTAGATGATGGTGTGATGATAGACCAAGTCACTGTAGATGATGATCTGCTGCTACATGATGGTGAGATAATACAGGTGGGGATAGAGGAAGAACTGCTGCTAGACAATGTTGTGTTCATCGTGGTGGATATACTTGTGGCTACTAAACTATTTTTAAGGGAGGGCGCGGTGACCTTCTGGTTAGAGCGCTCGACTCCGGAGCGAGCGGTCCGGGTTTGAGCCCTAGCCGGGGCCATTGTGTTGTGTTTTGGGGCAATACACTTTACTCTCACGGTGCCTCTCTCTACCCAGGTGTATAAATGGGTACCGGCGAACGTAATGCTGGGGGTAACCCTGCGATGGACTAGCATCCCATCCAGGTGGGAGTAGAAATACTCTTAGTCGTTTCATGCTATACTAACCGGGATAAGCTCCTGCCTGAAGGGCCACAATTGGCTCGTGTGCAGACTTTACCTTTTACTGAACTAGTTTCAGTTTGGTTTTCTGGTATGTTGAAAATTGAGTAATGGAGCATATCATCACTTTCATCAGGTAGCTCAGCAAGTAACCTTATGTAAATATATCCTGTTGGGGCTATTGATTTTAGTAAACGCTTTGAGTCTATCGTCCTACCACTTGGGATGTTTGGCTCTACTAGCGTTTCAGAGCTGTTCTTCATTATTTCGTAGCAAAGTGCTTCCATCTGATTGCTTTCATCAAAGCCGCCAACTCTCTCTCTCTAGCTCTTTAGCAAACCATTCTCTATTACCTTCAAAACCTGAGATTACTCGTTTGGATTTCTCGAGTTCGACCTTTTCTGCTTTAGAAGGAACTCTATCATGCTCATATTCAATACCAATTACATCTTTTGACACAGTAACTTGCGTGGTCGTCCAGCGGAACGCCGAGAATGATACGGCGCAGGGCATTTCGACCTTGAACCTGCGAATGCAGTTGGAAATCTGCGGTGAAGTTCATCGACGGCGTTTTCTGACGCGAACTGCATGAGTTATTTGGAGCTGGAACATGAGCAGGGTTTGATCTTCCCACAACATTTGAAAGCTGAGTTATAGTTTTAATTGCACGTTCTACAATTCTAATAATTTCATCCTTCTGAGAATCGTTCCACATGGAACCCCATACGTATACATCAGCCGCCATATTCAACAAGGGTGAAATTAATTCAAGATTTAAAAGAAGTGAAAATCTAAGATCTAAAATACTTAACATAATTCGAAGAGTAGATTTATTTAGTTAAAAATGAACTATACGAAAAGTTTTGTTTATTTGTTTCAGTAAACGTAATTAATGTAATTTGGACTAGAAGGGGCCCCATATCATAAAGATAATTAATTTCGGCGTCGTCAGTTCACCATCGTTTAAGCTTAATGGGATAAGACTTAAACTATCTCTCAAGGATATCATTGCCTTTGTGAAAAGCTTTTATGTGGCTCGAGTAATTGAGGTCGCAGTCCTATACAAAAAAAACATCTTGTGTTTGGCGACACTGTGACGACGGGACTAGCGAATCACAATACATGCTGCCCACATTAAAAACATTTGGAGACTAGCTGAGGCTGAATTCATCATCATTAATAGGAACAACATAAAACTATTTCACTTCAAGATTTCTGGCGATAGAAAGATTGGTTTTGTTTTATTTATATTTCACGTGTTTGTTTGGATTCCACCTCAGTTTGGACAAATGAAGGCTGTCACGCGACCCCTGGAGACAACATTTTCAAGATTCAACTCCCTAGCAGATGGTAATTTCGGGTTATTTTTTTTTCTGCGTATCTTTCATCTTCCTTTTGCTTTTAATCCTACATACTTCTATTTAGGATGGATTTGAGCGTCTAGCAAGGTTTAAAGTGGCTCTTACCACGCTATCCACGGCCATACTGGCATAAGAGAAGTGTTTTGCCGAAGTGGCAGCATAAAGGATACATCAGGTAATGAACGGTCTTTACAACGTCGATATACTTTGGCCGAAAAATGTTTTTCCAGAAACGTGATGTACATCCCTTTAATATCTGATTCATCACTGTGATTGCTTTCAACAGCGTTGAACTTTCGAGAAATTATTACTTTAAAATCAGCTCTAACGCTCCAACTAATTTAGTACAATATTTGAAACTTTATTTTTTTATTCGCTTCTGCAGTTTTTCGTTGCTTATCGAATGATATTGCATTAAAAGGCCTTTTTTCATCACTGTGTAGTTCTCTCACTATTCTGCTTTGCGATAGTGATTTGAGAAAATATTTTTTTTTTTGCGGGGGCTTATTTTCGGCCTGATTTGCTGCTATCAGACGGAAATGGTTCGCGGCTCGATAGTTTTGGTTTAAAGCAAAACTGAAACAAAAAAAAAATCATTTTTAAATAATATTCGGTAAGCTCTACTTGGGAGCTGAAATTCGGCCGATTTTATTTTTTAGCCGGAAATAATCGGTCGTTGTTGGACGAGCTTGAGCAACATATCATGATTGTCAGTGTCGAGCAGATATTTTGCGACAACCGAGTTCAATAATTATTTTATCGTTCGTTTGTTCGTTTGTTTTCATATTTACAATAACTCTCTGACGGCGGGCTCTCGGCCAATTAAAAGGAAGAAAACGTACATCGAATGACAATTTCAAATAGTATATTTATTTTTAACGAGATATCATTTCTCAACTCTAACACAAAGAATATGCTAGGTGGAATGCCGATAATAGTAAAGAATAAGTAATAGAATAGCTATGTGCACAACTCAGTGAGTCAAATTTTTTTGTTTTTTTGTCTGTATTACAGTTAATTCGTGAATAAGTAAATATTTAAAGAATGGGAAGAAACAAAGGCGTCGAATTCCTGCAGAAGTGCTGGCGATTTGACGTCAGTACACCCACTGGCCGTCGTATACAGTCACTGAAGATCATTGGCGTGGCAATGATAGCTGTGCTTGGGCTTCTTATCTTCGTTCTTGAGGATGTCCTGCAGGCGAAAAAAAACATCGATACAGCAAACAACCTGGAGAAAAACCTTGAATTAAATATTCATGTGGCAAATTTAATTCATAACTTGCAAATCGAGCGTGGCGTTACAGTGCTGTGTTTGGGTTCCAAAGGAAAGGAAGACCAAGAAAAAGTTTATGAAAAATTGAAAAATGCTCGTCTTAACACTAACAAGGTTCTGAAGCTGGATCAAAAGGAGTGGCCATTTGACGCAGAAACAAAACAGGAATTTCTTCGAAGTCCAGACCATTTCCTGAATCATTTGGAAACGCACAGATCAAATGTTGGAGAAAAATGTGAAAACGCCAGTAAAGAAGAGGAGCAAATTAAGTTTTATACCGATCCTATTAATATGATTTTGGATTGGCTCTTTGCCTCGATTAAAAGTCAATCAGAGGACATTTATGTGGACTTGGTTGGGTACTACATGTTCCTCGCTGGTAAAGATAAAATCGGAATAGAGCGAGCGCTGGGAGGGTCTTTCTTCGCAAAAGGACATTTTAACAGTACGAGCTTCCTAGTGTGGTTCGGTAACCAGAGCGCTCTGGGAAAAGAGTTCTTAGAGTCAAGCGGAAAACTGATGCCTGCGATCAAAAAAAGTTTAAACGAAGAACTTAACACAACGGTGCAGCAGACGATCGAAAAAAAGCGAGAAGTAATTATCGCAAACAAACCTGCAAATGCATCGGTAATAAATGGGGAGCGCTGGTTTGACATCATGACCATTTATCTAAACAGCCTAAAATATGTACAAGAAAATGCAGGAAAATCCCTCCGTGAGCGCCTTGGAGATCAAAAAGATAAGAACAAATCAGACTTAGCCAAAAGGCTGGCATTTCTGATGTTTACTCTCCTATTGGTGCCCTTCCTTGTTATTTCCGTGTACCGCATGACGGGTTCCATACAAAAGTACGCCTTCAAGCTTGGACAGACAACTTTAGAATTACAAGAAGAGAAAAGGAGAGCCAACACCCTGCTTTACCAAATGTTTCCTCATTCAGTTGCCGAGATGCTGAAGAAGAAGCAGCAGGTTCCAGCCGAGCATTTCAGAAGTGTCACGATTTTTTTCAGTGACATCGTAAACTTCACAGAGATGTGTAGTGTGATGACACCTTTGCAGGTGAGGACGGGTATCTTGATATTTTTCTGCATGAAAAATGATGTGTAAGTCTGAGTACTTGGGTTAGCTACCACCCATAAAATAACTTAAATATCCTTTATATGTCATTAACATACATTTGACGTCAGAACAGTAAAGTTTTTCCCGCCTAATGAATACTGATTGGTCAATTCTAATTTGAGGAACCTGTCATTACCTGGTCAATTATCGTTCAAAAAACATCACAGCAGTTGCTTTATGTTTGGTCAGGTGACAGCCATGTTGGATGCAGTGTATGGCGAGTTTGATGAACGAGTCAATCGATATGACGTATATAAAGTAGAGACAATTGGTGATGCATACATGGTGGCATCTGGCCTTCCCGTGAGAAATGGTATTCGGCACGCTGATCAGATAGCTCGCATGGCGCTTGACCTGCTCACAGCGGTTGATGGAATGAAGCTGCCCCAGTTCCACACCGGACGGTTGTCAGTCCGAATCGGTATAAATACCGGTAAGCGTTTTATGTTTTGCTTTTTGTCAGCTGCGAAGCTTTAAAGGTGGTCTGGATGAGGTTAACTAACAACTGACAATTAGAAAAAAATTTAGCTGATGACTGACATTTGCACCCCCCATCCAAGTAATTAAGTAAATCCTTGCCCTTGTGCCTTGCTCTGCCGTTTAGGGCTACAATTACCTCGGCTTTTTTTCGATAACTCAATCTTCTGTAACAATCTTCTAGCATCGAAACTGCAATTTGATGTTCAGGTATTTAGTCTGAATGGAAGTGGTCCAATTATTTTACATCAATATTTCTCACAGTAAGCTTCATACAGACAATCCTGTGACTAAATGTTTTCAAATCTTACACCCATAACATGCATAATTTAGGATGTGTCCCACTTTTCAGTAAAGGTATGGAATCAGTTAAATAAGACAGGAATACTTTGGGAAGGAGAAAATCAATAACTTCTATACGTGAGATTTGTTCAAAAAACATCCTGTTACGACTATTAATGAATTTTAATGATTCAAGTGCTTTCAAGATGCTCAGTCAATGTTCCAAACTGCAGTCACGTGATTAATCCATACAATGGATTTTACAATAACTTTGAATCCATTCAATTGCTGTACATATCAGTTTTATCCACTACAAGCACAGAACGTTATTCAGTTCTCAACTGGTAAACGCAACTTCTGCATCTTGAATTTGAGTGAATTTTTAACTACTGCTGAGTGCTCTATGACATGAGACAACGCATAGCCTCGTTTTCATGATCATAATTACCTACGTTAATATAAACGCCTGATTTGAGAGTGAAAATAGTCGAACTGTACGGGTCCGCAAATGATCCCAGGACCGCAAATGATCCCAGGACCGCAAATGATCCCCAAATTGGACCGCAAATGATCCCGGACCGGAAATGATCACCATATTGGACCGCAAATGATCCCGATCAAAAAATAAGGAATGGCATGGATTTATGTCCGAGGAAGGTGATAACACATAAAAACTAAAAAAAAAAACGTGTTATAACATTTTAAAAAAAATATTCCATAGTTGCTGCTTTGTTCTTCGAAGGGTATAGATCGTTTTCACTGTCACGCAATAAAAAAATAAAAAAATCGAAAACCAGCCAATGGAAAAAGCTAAGAAAATGTGATGTATGTTATAGAAGATAACTATTAATATAAGACACTTCTCCAAGTTTTGGGCCTGTGCGTGTCCCTAAACTTCAGATATTCGTCGTAAATGTTTCCCAGAAATTTACAGGGCCCAGTATGAAAACGCCATGTTCGTGGACAACCGTGTACAGCAACATGGCGGCCGGAATATAGCGTAAACATCTGGACCTTACTTTGGCTATTTGGGCGTCTGGTTGTCAGTACTAAACAAACAAGCATTTACATAAGCACTTTTCCTAATGCTCTAACTTCTAAAAAGGCTCAAAATCATGAGATAAGGATATCTTTTTTAACAAAATCGATCGTAGCCTTGTGTCACGCAACTTTCAAAATGCTCTAGTTTCCAAACGAAGCACGCTAATTGTAAACGGGTATAAATATACCGCCTCTTATGCCTGATGAGGATAAAAACACGTCATGTGAAAACGATCTATTGACTTAGAAGTCTAAGAAATACACATACTCGTAAACATTCTCGAAATCCCGGTAGCAATAGTAGTCAAGCACCTAACAAACAGCTAATTGTCAAAACGAAGCGCAAGCCTTGGCCTTGTTTGGTCATGAAGCTGAACTTCATAACTATAGCTTGGAATTTTGGCTTCTTAGAATACTCAAGTAGTCATTCCCGAGGAATTAAAGCAAAAATACGACCAAGAAAAAATTACAAAATAAATTTGTTCAAATTTCCAGTGCTACACACTAGGTGTTTTACAGAGTGATGAAGTGTTGTAGCTTTGGAAGTCTACTCAGGTGACAGCGTCATCTGTCACAGTTCTTCATGGTTAGATTTTAGTTTAAAACTTAAGACGAGTGGCGTTAATGGCTGATAAAATGTTATTTAACTATAACACCGAAATATCAGTGTTTAACAAAAGAGGATATGTAGTGTATGTTGCACTGATCATAATTTTATTGAGAATTGCAAAGAAATGCAAGCCAAGCCGTGTTTTGATGATTGATTGAGTGGTGCATTTCATAACATCGTAGTTAGCAACAAAATTTAGTCGAAAGTATTAAAAAAGCAAGTTGTGAGCCATTATAATT
>JAHPZR010008383.1:102500-114197 GCA_019787425.1 Platygyra sinensis
CAACGTTGCACGAGTGTTTGCTTTCATATATTGAGTATATACGAGGGAATCGATAATCTAAAGGCACTTACCTCGGGATGTAAATAACCAATCAGACGTAATTGTAGGATAATACGCAGTAGACCTTGTCCACGGGTGGTAAGCATTTTTAGGCAGGCAGTACATCCTCGCCTGTCAGAAGCTCACACGTCTCTCATGACTAAGGAATTCTTGGCTTCTAGTCATGTGGCCGATTCATTGCAGGCAGCTTAAGTTAACAGAGCTTGTTCAAATCGGAACATAGAAACCAGCAATTATAGCCGGGGAATCGATATCAGCTAAGGTGCTGTTGCCAGCGAAGGTTTCCGCCCGTAGAGTTAGAGTTGGAGTTAGCCAGATAAGCTACATTGTATATTTGACCATGATTGTTTCATCAGGTGTCTGATGTTCAAAGCACAATTGCACTTATTGTGATGAAAACGCAAAAACTCTAATGTTCAAATGGATTTCATCTTTGACGACTTAGAACTAATGCTGCAGATTGATACAAAAAGCTATAGCGTTAGGATTGTTCGGATGTGTTCGATTTCTTGATATTGTGCATTTCACTTTCTTAACTATCGCTTTTGGCGGGAGCTCCAAAGTGTCCAACCACAAAATAGCATGCTTGGCAACTACTTAACGTATTTAAGTAGTCAAGGTACCTTTGACTCTCCTAACCCCTAGAGTTCACAAGTTTATATTGTATATACACGGTAAGGCAAGATTTATATTAATAGAGTAATAACGGAACATTTTTACCATTGTAAGTACACGTAGCCATGCGAAATAAAGTTGGTTTAATGTTATCGTAAAAGTCATGTCAACTAACTGCCGTGTACATAACAATTGGATTGAGACTCCTTCGGTACTGAGTGTTTACGTTGTCCATGTTCTTAAAAAGTATGAATTTTCTTTAGCATTATACTGGCAACGTGGGTTGGGCTTCGTCTCTACCCACGGGTTAACCAAACTCCACTCCAATCCAGAATTGCCTGTATGCTTGTAATTCCATCCGGGACAAAAATAAACTTTGCGCTGTTTCATTTCTTTGTCGAGATAAGAGCACTTTAGGATTAGAATTAGCTGATCCCTGTAGCCCTATCCCCAACCTAACTACTTGAAATATGTTTCATTTCGTTTTGAAGAATGTTGCTTCTGAATACCGAGAGAGACTAACGCCGAAACAGGCGACAGTCTGCTGGAAAAATGTAATCTAGTCATACACACTTCAGACTCTTGTCATCCTATTTTCAATGGCAGGACCAATAGATTGGCTGCAACTATTAATCATACGAACACCTTTCATGGTTCATTTGATTTTTATTCCTGCACACCGTGTTACATTAAAAGTGAGTAATACATCACACAAAATAGTGTAATCTTGATTTAATCTTCTATCTAGCCACCCAGCACCTTGAATTTTTCGTGGCACTTCTTGAAATCCTCTTGAAACACGTATCTCATGATACAGTAAAGTGGAAGTCGATCGAACGAGCCTGTGTTGTAATTGGCCGTTATGGACGGTATGTAAGCTTTCCAGTAGGTGCCATCAGTTTGACTTATAAGCTGCTGGTTCAATTCGTCAATTCTGTCAGCGTTAATGAACTTGTTTCTTGATGGATATTTCCTGCTGAAAGTGTAATCGAACTTCCACAACGGATTAGAAAATTCTGCAAGAAAACACAAAACAAATGCCACCTATTTACAGATCTTACCATGGTGATAGACCTTCATTCCATAAACCTTCGATTACATTGTTTTGCACAACCTTGATCTCCATACTACACCGGAGAAATTTGAAAACGCAGCTTTATGTCCGCGGTTAGGTCTACCGTCCACACTTATCCCTCACGAAAACGGAGCTTATCGGAAAACGATCTTCAAGCCGAAGGAATTTAAATCGCCAGCTTTGCGTTTTAGTGTGAACGAAAAATTTTCTAAAAAGGGAGGTTTTCGAAGAAGTTTAATATACTTCTCGCTGCAATATATTTATCGTCATTTACTTTTAAAATAAATAAATGAAAGTTGAGAAGTATAGAATTTTGAGTTTCCACTCTACTAGGACAAACTATATACTCCCAAGAAGGTTGTGGATGAATATTAAATCAGTTTACAGCTGTAAACATTCCTTGCTTTACTTGGGTCTTTCAAATCCATCGTAAATGGTTGTTTTGAAATGGAGTTAAATGGCTTACAGGTGTGCTTATGAACAACAACCCAGAGCTAACTCGATCACTTATCTGGTGAATTTGTCTTACCTGTAGCTATGACCAGATCGAGGTAGTACTGATCATAATCAACAAGGGCTTGTTTGTCGGTGCTCAGCGTATACACTTTGAAGGCCGGGTTGTTGTTGTAGACAGGTGATATGGAGGCAGTCATTATAACGAAGGATTTCGTGGACACTTTTTCTGCCTCTTCATCTGTGGCGTTCAAGATTTGAAGATGAAAATCATCTCTGTGAGTGTGAGCATAAAACTGGCCTGAGGAAGAGACCAAAACACGAGAAAACAACTTTTCAAAATTGAGTTCTATTATTTTCAAAGTGCACAGCGCCTTTGGCATTATGGCCTTGGGCACGACTTGTTGACTTTCATGCTGACAACACCAAAACACAATACCAGTCTACCAATTAAGTATAATAATCTATTTTTCTGATTCGATCAAAAGATGATAAATATTGATATATTTTTCCAGTTAAAATCTTCAAATGGTCATTTTACCTGCCACTATATCTTGGTATTTTCCAGCTACAAGGCTCACGTATCGGGTCAGATACTGTGGTATCCAGAAGAAGTCGTATCCGTACGGGTCACCGCTGAAATAACAATAGCCCTTTACACGGTTAATTTTTCTCATTTGCATTACAATGCAATCCAACGTGACCAACGTGGAAGCCAGGCAAATTCGGGCTAAACTACAACATAGCCCGAAATTGCCTCGCATACATGCAAGATTTTATTGTAATGCAAATGAGCATAGTTAACCATGAAAAGACACTCCCCGCATTAGCCTCGGTTGCAAGCTAGTTCCAGTCCAATACCGAGAATATGAATATGATCTAAGGATCACTAATAGACCCACTATCAGGTAAATGTCCAATATGATAGGTCAGTTAAACAAGCTTCGTGTTTTCATGATGTTTCTTGAATAAAAACAATTTACTAAATCTTACTTTTTGTAATGGTACAATTTTGTTGTCAATACAACCACTTAAAAAGAAGGCTAAAAATTACACTTGGCCTTAAGTTTTGCTTGATAAATTGGTCAGTGGGTTATGCTACAAAATAGTTCGATGGCTCGAACATTTGCTCTAGGTTGCTATTACTTAAATTTCTGATCGTTGACTCTTGGCTTCGCCAATCGCCAACTGCACAGAGGCCTCGAGTAGACCACCATAAGTAGATAGAAACCCTGAGCTATATTGCTGAGCTGTATGCCACAACAGATAACAACAGATAACTCACCCAGGCGGAATGTGACTCATTATAAGAACTTTCTTTCTCTGGCTTTTAGCCATCTGAAGTTGATCATTGAACCACTGCAATTGACTCTCAGCTATCTGATCAACAAGCGGATCACTGTAACGGTTGTCATTCCAGTACATGGTGTTCAACACTAGTAAGATCATCTTTCCATCTGGAAGTAAATTGTCAGCAGTATAATACATGGGATTTAGTGGTTTCAAGAAAATCAATGAATTTTTCACGTGTTAAATTTAAAAGCTTTACTGAAGTTTCTGCAGCTGTCTAGGGACAGGGCATCTTCAAACAAATTTAACCATCGTTAGTAATAGCCCTTTTCACGGTTAGCTTTTCTCATTTGCATTACAATGAATTCTAGAATGTATGTGAGGCAATTTCGGGCTATTTTGCAGTTTTAGCCCGAAATTGCCTCGCATCCACGTTGGATTACATTGTAATGCAAATGAGAAAAATTAACCGTGAAATGGGCTATTGCTTTTAACATTCCCAAGTCGTAACCACTGAATGCCAATGATTCTTGTTTATTTTTATAATTAATTCTTCTTTGATGTGTTTTAACCAGCACCCCATATTAGTAACCGATATTTATATTTCTCTGATCAGTCATCGACCGATAAGGTCGCAAAACTGGCGGAGCAATCTCCCTCGTGGTAATTATGAGTTCAGTTTTAACTGCATGATATGTCATTAATCAAATATTTTATCGGTAAAAGATACAAGTATCATGATGAACCTGACAGAACTGTCATCAAGGTAGGAGAAAAACAATTTTGTAAAGTTATTATAGTTTGAGAAACTAAGGAAGACATCTCATTAAATATTTAGTCCAGTTTCCGCTCACCAAGAACTTAAGCAATAGAGAGGAATGGTTAAGAAGCAAAACTGAGATATTTTAAAGTTGCTCAGTTACGGTTGAACGCGGTTTGAAAAGTTTAGCTAAACTTTTCAATTTCGTTTCTTGCAATCCGTATCAATCTTCTCCATCCTTAACCATCCTTGTTCCTTTATGGTTTATTATCGTCTCTTTGATGTTTTTCTATCTTTGTAAAGTATCATTTTCAGGTTTCCTTCAATTTAACGGTAACTTTGTCTTTTCTCAAAATAACTCTAAATACCGTGACTGAGCCCCTTTAATATAGTTTGCAAGCTTTTTCGGTTTGACAGACCGCGACGGTAAACGCAGTATGTGTTTACGTTTGCCTGAAACATTATAAAGCAGAAACGCTTTGGTTCTAAATGCAAAACTTACATACAGTGCATGTGAACGTAAACATAAGACTGTGCAAGGTCGTTGATGACTTTCCAACATAATTTTTGCGTCCTTGCTAAGTTTAACGTTTTCCGGGTTTCTATGAACTATGACCATGCAGAAGACATTCCAAAAGCAGCAAAATAAGAACATTTAAACAAATTGAAGTACAAATGTTTCGCTAGGGATTTACAAACCCTAGTTTTTCTAACCAATGCTGTTGCTGCCGTTGGTTTTGTTATGGTTCAGCATAAACACACACCGAACACTCGACAGCTATAATAAGAGGGTCTTTATGTGGGGGTGCAAATGTCAGTTGTCAGTTAAAATGTTGTCAATCTGTCTGTTGTCGGTTAAAGTTTGGGCCTTTTTTCATTTGTTTAGTGGCTGTTCATTAAATAAACACCTTAATTTGCTTAAAACTCTTCTAGTTCTCTCCATTT
This sequence comes from Platygyra sinensis, assembly GCA_019787425.1. Classification (NCBI taxonomy): domain Eukaryota; kingdom Metazoa; phylum Cnidaria; class Anthozoa; order Scleractinia; family Merulinidae; genus Platygyra; species Platygyra sinensis. The sequence goes on from JAHPZR010008383.1 coordinate 107,699, forward strand.
ATAGAAAAAAATGCATATAATTAAAAGGAAAACCCTTCTTTTTTTGGAAAAATTCTGTTGTTTACTTTTAATCATCATACAAATCAAATCAAGGAAGCATTTTCAAATTGTTTTACAAACAAATCCAGTCGCAAACTCGTGGTCACCTTCCGAATCTGGACACGACCTACCAGCATGTCGTGACGAATCGGTAATAATTTACCAACTGCGGAACAGGGTGGGGGGCTCCCTTACATGGGCTATATAGGCATGTGCCGCGGGATAGGGTTGACCGTTTTTGAGGTTCCTGATTCTCAAATAGCTTTTATAGGGTCGTGAACATATGTTCGCATTGTGCTCCCTGTGTGATCCTTAGATAGGGGACCTGAATTACATCAGCTAAAATTGCAGTGGATAATGGCCAGCTAAATAGAAAGCAAGTGAACTATTCGTAACCTTCCAATGTTATAGAAACGAAATAAAGTTGAAATACTCAGCACTTTTCTCAATTTTTTTTTTCTTTAATAGGGTTAAATTTTCAGGGTGTGGGCCTTAAAATCAGACATCGATTTTCATTCGCTTCATCCTTAGATATGTTCAAGTTCTCTTCGAGGCACACACCTATCCGAAATTTACCGAAGAACCTCCTCTCCCAGGTCGCCGAACAAGTAAACAGGTTTCTGGCACTTTAAATTTAGTCGCGTTGAGTTAAAACTAGATTTGAAATACATTATTGCGAGAGAACTGAAAGAGGTAAAAAATTTCTGCCATGCCTGATTAAATTTTACAGGATGGCAATGAGAATGTTAAAATTCAAAGTGAACAGACTGCAAATATAGTAGACTGCAAATCATACTCGATGATATGAAGGAAGAGATCAGTCAACAAAGGTGCACTATTGGTGCCCATTGGTATACCAATAACCTGCCGGAAGACAGAGCTTCCAAAACGAACGAAGATGTTGTCGATAAGAAAGTCAATGGAGAGACAAAGCATTTTGTCAGTTGTCAGTAAATCTCACCACAAATGTCATTTGTTAGTTATATGCTTGGGTATATGTCAGTTATTTTTTGGCTATTTCACAGTTGTCAGTTAACTCCAGCCAGACCCTCTAATAAGCCTGGGTGATTAGGCTAATCCAGAATCGGAGTCAATGCTACTGATTCAAATTTCTTCGTTAGCGGTATATTTGTGACTTCATGACCAGTGTTTCTTCTTTTCAAAAATAAAAATAAAAACAAAACAACGCTTGGGGGAGGGGGGGGGGGATGCAAACGGAAAGAACTAAATGCTACCGTGGCTAAGTTTCATTACCGCATCCGGGCCTGGGTAATGAAATTTAATCTCACGCGAGCTAGCTTTGTCAAACCCAGTCTCACTCAGTCATTATTTTCTCAATTGTCTTACCTGCAATGTTAACGCTGTAATAGCCACCTTCAATAAAGGTTTTTGCAAGTGCCTCCATAGTTGTAGGCTTTTGGACATGATCTGGGCACTTTTCGCACAAAATAAGTGGAGCCCAATAAGTCAGTACAGTCTTGTACCAATCGCTGTTATTTGGTAATATGTAATGTCCGGGAAGATCATTGTTGCCAAAAGCAATAAAAACGGGAATTTCCGGAAATACCTCATGGACTTTGCTGCTGACAAAGGACAAGCTGTTTAGAACATTGTGTGAACCAAAATCGTCTGTCAGACCATGGCCAGCGGAGTCTCCTGAAATAGGAACAAAAACGAAAAACAGGCTCTGATAATATTTCCTATGGGTTTGTCAACAACATCGCAGATTCATACTTCTCAGTATATAAACGTGAAATTTCAGCTAGTGCTCAGGCTGTATATGACTAAGAATACCGTTTTATTTTCTTGGCACCGAAGAGAAAACGTGATATAATAATTTTAGGGTTATCCTAGGTTTTTTGGCGTTGCTGGGAAATTTCTCCAAATTATTTAGAAATATTGACCAGCTGTTCTCTGGTAACAGATTGAGACAATCTTCCTTTAGCTATAACATCGCGCGTCATTGACCAAAAAAAGATGACACTGATGATTAGTAAATACCACTGAGTTGAACCCCGCTATTTCGAAATCCCAAGGGAAATGGAAGAAAGTTCGAAATAGCGGGGTTTCGAAATAACCGGGGAAGCGTAAAATTCGTAACAATGAATGCTTTTTTTAAATACAGTACAATTTGAAGAAAGACACTGATTAAATAAAAATACAGTAATTATATGTCGGATAAGTCAACAGATGCTGTTGCATTAAAAAATCTTTGAATGTTCTGTTGTTTTTGTTTTTTTCTAATACTTTTGTCGATCGTGAATGAAAACTGGCTTGTTTGCCCTCCAATCTCGGCACCTTCAACGGTAAACAAACTGTAGCGTGAGAGAGTCTCGACTGCTTGACCGACCTTACTCTTTGTTGGTCGCTTGGGGGGTTTCTTCTTGTAATCTGTTTTTGACAAGTTCGAAATAACGGGGTTGATTTAAGCATAGTTAATTGAGGGGAATGGTTATGAAACTCGACAGAGTTTTTTGTTATATGTTTTTGTTCTCTTTTTTGGTCTTGACGGTGCAGAAAACACAATAGTTGTTTACTTCGTACTGAGGAACTAACCAATAGAAACGTGTTGGTTACGTAGTCATGCATAATGTATGAGAGCAAAACAAAAGATTGTGCACTGTCGCGGATCTTCCAACATAAATCTTGGCGTCTTTGTTTGCTCCTTTGATGTTTACCGGGCTTCATAACCAGTTCCCAATGATCTACACTAAAAAAGCAATCTAATTTTATACCAGTTATCATTAAAAACTTGGCGTCACGTGCTTTCTCCTTCATGCCATCTAAAGTAATTAACCAGAGATCCGCTGGCGAATCACATCCAACTCTCCCATAAGGTGCCTCATAATCCGCGGTAGAGCTGGCTCCTGAGCTTTGGCACCAGCTGCTTTCGTCAACTGATTTATTGTAAAGTGGAGTGTAATGGACGTCGGATACGTGAACGAACTTCAATTCGTCTCTTCGACCTTTGTTAAACAGGCTATCCTTACGCCTTCGACAATCAGTTGGTTGAGCGAAGGCTAGGATAATTAGGAACAATACCGCAAATGAATCGCCCATATACATTGTGGACTCTTGACCTCACTATCAAGAAAGAAGTAAAGAAATGTTAAGGCTGTGATAGGTCTTAATGCCACTAAATATGGTTGTTTCATGACTGAAATACAATTGTTGTGGTTATTAACAGCATCTGGCAGTTACTTTCAGACAATAGACTTCTCTTCTAATTGACAGTTTGACGTTGATTTGATGGATCATGTGATTTTCCCTTTAAAAGGAACGTGACGAGTTAGCTCCTAGTTGTTGAAGTTTCAGTTGAAGTAATCGCTGTAATCAGTCAAGAGCTGAGGTATAAAAACGTTGTGACAATACAACAAGAGAGATAATTGGAAAATAAACAGTGAAGTAACCAGACAGACGAGTGTTGGAGTGATCTGCTAATTCCCCGAAAGATTGCTTCAACAACTGAAGCGGGGCAGAAATTGTCACTTGTATCTTTACAACAAGTAATCACATGATTCTTCTCCTACGGACTCGTGTAAAGTTTTGTAGCCTTGAAAAATTTGCTCGTGCTTATCTATTCCAAATTCCACTCGAAATCATTTGATTACCTATACTAATTATGGCGGAGTTCCTGCGAGCCGAAGGCCAGCGAGCAGAGCCCTATACCCTGGAAAATTTGGTAACCCGTCGATCTCAAAATTTTTGGTTGTCACGTGACAAAAAAATTAGGCTCTATGTGCCACGAGGCACAAAGAGGATATGTGACGTGACAAAATCTCAAAATTTTTGATTAAGTTTGCCATCGACTAGGTACTAGGTTTTTTTATTGGATCACGGGCTTACGCTAGATTATTACTCTGGGGAAGAGGGTGGGAATACATCTCTTTCGCAAAAAATTCCACATTTTTAAACATCTCAGTGCTTAAAAAGGTTGTAGGGAGAGTGATATTTCTTGTTTTAAGATTCTCGATCATCATTATCTATCTCGTTCGGTAGCTTCGCTCACTCAAAAGATGTTGTTCTTGCCACTCGAACACAAACTTCATAATCATCTTCTGGCCAGTTAGTTCCAGAAAAACTGAAAGAAATGTGACTGTCCGAGTTTCCAGGTAATTTGAAAGCGAATCGCTGCAGAGAATCGAACTTAATTGATGCGGATTTTAGTTTAGTGAAAGGGTCTTCAATAATGTATCGTCCTTATAATCAATTCCAAATCACAATTAAATATCTTGTGACTGGATTCAATGAAATTTGGAATTTATTTAGCAGGGAAATTCTTGTTTGTGTTTCTTTTGCTCTAACAGCATTTGGTCATAAATCAGCTTTATAACGATGACATTCTTAAATTCTTTTACAGCTGGCTCTTCTTTGACTGTGTTTGAATGAATTGCCAATAACACTATCTCAGAAGACAAGAACAGTAACTCTTCAAGCTTGTTTTTCTGACCAAGAACTTGAATATTGCAGTTAGTCTTCAGTTAGTACCGAGCTAATGATAGTTACCTATGTTTCCCTTAAACACAATTACAAAATAACAATGACTAAGGGTCAGCTAACACTTAGCTCCCGTAATTTTACCGAATTACCGAAATCACCAACGATAATTTTTAAGGTTTTGTATTTGAATCGTGTTCTTTCTTTTTCAAGTCCTAAGGGAATAGTCCTTATCACGGTTTTTCGACGCCATCTTGACGGGTAGGCAAAGCGGTCAGAAATTACATTGCTCAAGTTGTATGGAAATCCGATAGCAAATAACTTCTTCAAAAATTGAATTTTTCACAATTTTTGAATCGCAATGTTAAAATACTAGGTGGAAGATTATGATTCACCAAATTTGAAGGATGTAACTTGGCTAGAAGACGTTCAGTTAATTTTTGTAATTTTCCATACATATGTCTGTAAATTTTGGCTGGGTACTGACAAACGTCTAGACCGCGTGGTTCGCGGGAAAAAAATTTACAGACAAATGTATGGAAAATAAAAAAAAATTAGTTCAGCGACTTATAGGAAGGCTACATCCTTCAAACATAGTGAATACAATCTTCTACCTAGTATTTTAACGTTTTGATTCTCAAATTGTGAAAAATTGAATTTTGGAAGAAGTTATTTGCTCTTCGATTCCCATACAAACACTGTAATTTCTAACCGCTTTGCCTACCCATCAAGATGGCATCGAAAACCGTGATAAGGCCTTTTACGCACACTGCAGAGAGAAATCAACAAGGAGCTTGAAGGCAAGGACTGAAAGGTTTTAAGTGGAATTACAAAGTAGCATACAAAAACATTGATTTTAGTTTTTTAGGCGATGAGGGCTACATGGAATCAAAAACACAGGGAAGGTTCTACAACTTACCTTTGTCTAAAGCGAAGATAAATCGACATGGCGTGGCCTCATATTGAATGCACGTCATCAACTGGATTGTTCACAATAAATTCAAACATGAATACCATTTTAAACAAAAAAGTGGCTCCTTTTGGAAAGAAAAATTGACCACGTATTGATTTTTAACGTTACTTTGTGTGCAGCAGTTTGGATTTGCGCTCAGGCAATCAAACTGATAAATAAGGACTTTTTCACAGATAGAAGCTTTATTGAAATCAAACACCAATCAAACCTTTTCAACAATCGACAGACCACAGCTTAATCAACAACAATCACCTCTCTGCCCACCAGAACAGTGAAATGGCGGGAAAGAAACTAACCAAAAGTATAACTGATTAGGTCGCATTTTTATCCATATTCATAACGACAACATCTATGAAACCCGCGTGGTAACATTATTGTCGAGAGAATTCCACACCATACGCAGAAACAACTTGAGAGATATTACCTTGATAATATAGTCTATATGGGGACTTACTGTATCTCATGGTTTATCCTCTCTTGCTAAGATGAAAACCACATGAAACTCATAGGACTAGTCTAAATTGGGAAAGTAACTCATTTGATGCAGGTGGACTAAAACAAAGTCATTAACGCTTGTTTTCAGTTCTGGATGGGCTAGTAACTCCGCTCAGAAATATTAATGGTGACAAACGATATGTAATGAAAAACAGGGGATAAACTGCGATAGACTAGCGTCCCTTAGTTGTGACAGTTCTCGTAGTTACTCAACACTTGTAAACCGGAATAAGATATGATGTGAGCAGTTTTGGATGGTATTAATGATTCCTAGCAACCAAATCGACCGTTTGCATCTCGACGAGTTATTCGCAGTCCTGCATTTTCCTCATCATTTTCGAACCCTCCATTACGTACCACATACAGTGTTTGAAAACTAAGCTATTTAACTCGCAAACTGTTTACGTCTTGCCTGTAAAGTGGTATCAACAAAACTTACCGCTATTTAATTTCTATCTTGATAATATGTCTACATGACATCGAAACGTCGTCTGTAGCATTGATATTCATTATGAAATTTTCGACTAAGAAAGCTATAAATTTAAATCAGGCAAG
>JAHPZR010008385.1:0-11070 GCA_019787425.1 Platygyra sinensis
GGAAGCCCTTGGATATCCCAGGCACCCACCTTCCATTTAGCGAGGCAGCGGGTTAAAGAAATAAAAAACATGTACTCCGTGTTTCTATCGAGTTTTAGTATAAATTTACCGTAGTCTATTGCGAATTCGTGAATTTGATTGGCTACATTACCGTCGACTATCTGCTGATAGTCAGCAGTTACGCATCAGCGCACATCGCGCATCACGTTTGAACCTGATGTAACATAATAAAACAGTTCTTTTCTACGCGATACTTGACTTTTTTTTCTTTTTATACAATGAGACTACGGTAAATTTATACTAAAACAATTAGACTACTCGCCCTCGTTTTCTACGAGCGATAGTCAACTCGGCTGCGCCTCGTTGACTATCTGCTCGTAGAAAACTCGGGCTCGTAGTCTAATTGTTAAATAGAAACACTCGTGAAAGTTTGGAGAACTCAAAAAGCTGTGGAAACACTCGCCTGTGGCTCGTGTTTCTATAGCTTCTTAGTGTGCAAAAAATTGGCTTACAGATTTCTATTTTACTTGACATGAGTGGTAAATCAAGCCAATTGCTTATTCCTGAAATTTGAGGTGGAGTCATGGGTAGACTTTGAGAGAAACGTGATTTAACCTGCTGGTGGCCCAGTCTCTCCTTAGGTACTTGTTTGTTCATTTTGGCCATTTGTGTGCATTTAATTGTTCACATAGAATGGGAAAAGACTTAGGCAAACAGTAAATAGAGAAAAGAAATTCATCTTGGAACATTTTTCAAAGAGTCAGAAATTAGACTGTTACAATCCATTCAAAACTGTAGTAAGCCACCTTAAACAGTACATTTTTAGTGAGTTGTGTGTTTTCATTTCTAGGTGCAAGAGAAGAGTATGCGTCTTAAAGGTCTGGAGTGTTTAGTGTCCATACTCAAGTGCATGGTAGAGTGGAGCAGAGAACTTTATTTAAACCCTCACTCCCATGTGGCTAGCTCCTCAGGTTGGTTTCCAATAATATTATTGTTTGACATGGTTATTCTTCATCCAAGAATCTGTGCAGTTCTAAGTAGGTATGTTAAATTGCATACAGAGACAGTTATTTATCACATTTCTAATTACCTGCTAATGTCACAGATACGCCAACACCAGGTGTGAAGAGGAAAGGCAGTTTGACTGAAGCAGATGCAGAGGAGACAGGCGATCGTATCAATTTGCCAGAAGATCGTCTCAGTCTTAATTCAGAGCTCAAGTCATTTGGTGGAAGCCAGGGCTCGTTGAATTCTTCATCAACAGCTGCATCAACTGTGGCACCAGACAACCCTGAACAGTTTGAGTCCCTGAAACAGATGAAAGGATTGATGGAGCAGGGAATTGAAAAGTAAAGTGCTTCAGATTTGTTATATTGGTACTAGATGCTATACCTGTTATGAGTTGATAGGTACCTTTTGAGTGTAGCCAATGAAACATTTGACAAAAAACTTTAGGTTCATCATAACAACAATGATAAGACAGCTAATGTAATGGGCTGAGTGAGATCCAGCCATTGTTTATCACATCCATGATTTCAGTAGCCCAAGGCCTATGACAGAGCACAGGCACACCTTCGCCACAATTGTCACATCTATAACAAAATAGTTACATTATGGGTGAACTGTATAATTCAATGACACACAGGTTCACCAGGAATATCCGAGACCCATTAAGACCATTAAGTATTTCAGGAGATGTGTGTATTACAGAATGTGGCCCTTAATGGCGACCCTTTGCACCTCTCAAAAGCCAACCCTTCGTCATGGAACTTCATCTGTATCCTCCATCAAATGAAACCTTTTCTAAGTGGATGAATATTCTGGCGTTGAAGGTATCTGCTCCTGGGAGGCTCAACTGTACATGTTTAACACATACATGTATTTGCCTGTAAGTTAGTAAGAAAATTAACATTTAAATCACAACAACAAAAAGATGGAATGTTAATGATTCTTCCATGTATTAGTATTTGGGTTTATAAATTTATCCTTTGCCCTTTCCCATAGTGGACAATATGTTCAGTTCTGTATCCTTTGAAGAAGCATTATTACTATAACTTTCCTCGTCAGATTTAACAAAAGTCCAAAGAAGGGAATAAAGTACCTTCAAGATAATGGCCTCCTGGGACCTGAACCAGATGATGTTGCTGAGTTTTTACACACAGATGAAAGACTAGACAAAGTATGCTTTTTAATGAGAATTTTTGCATTTATGCACACCACTGCTGGAAATGGAGTCAGTAAACTTATACCAAGTTAGTAATTCAGATGAAAGTAATGCACATGTATTGTTGAGCCAGGTCTCGCAAATGGACACAGCATCGTATTGTGGCAGAAAACCAACTGTAGTAAAATAATTAATTTGCACTTTTTGCATAAAGAATTGCCATCAAGTGGGATGAAAGCTTTGACATTTCTTCTTGACTGGCAGAAACATTTGCGCATTCCTAACACTTCCGAGTTTCCAACCTGCTCATATATGTATTCTAGAGGCAAATTTCAACTTACTACAGCTCACTGCTGTGCAACGTCGATGGAATAACTTCAAGAATGCATTGACAATATTATTTTTAAACTATTTTGTTTCAGACACAAGTTGGAGAGCTGATTGGAGACAATGACCTGTATGTACTGAAGCCTTTACTATCAGTCACACTGCTTTATTTATCTTGATAATCAGTTGTTTTTTTCTTACTAGCACTTCATTTCATCTCTAGGAGAACTTGAATACTGATTTTTAGCCAGATGACCTCGCCTAATCCTACTTCTGCCCTTCTTTGTCATCTGCTCATGCCAGGCTTTAAGCCAGGATTTGAAAAGTAGATTTCCAAAATGTGGTATAGAGTCTGCTCAAACAATCAAATTGAATGAAAGGGATTGAAATGCAAATTATTTAATTAATTGAATTTCAATTAATTTCATGTCACTTGAATTATTTATGGGGCAACGTGAAAAAAAAATTCATTTGAAAGTGGACGTCCATAAGATACCTCATGGACACCCATCTGGCTTTAATGCCTGGTTCATGCACATGCACTTGGGGGAGTTTTCATGAAAACAAAACTGAACTTGCTTGCTTGTTTGGTTGGTCAGTCTCTTAGTCAATTCCTGTAAATGTTTTTGTTACTGAGCTGTGCTTAAGGCTTGTTTGTATATTGTTTGTGCAGGTTCAGTAGAGAAGTGATGTACAGCTATATCGACAAGTTCAACTTTACAGACATGGACTTTGTGTCAGCCTTGCGCTTATTTCTAAACAACTTCCGACTTCCAGGAGAAGCTCAGAAAATTGATCGGCTTATGGAGAAGTTTGCTAGCAGATATCTTGAAACTAACCCCACGTAAGAACCCTTGATTCATGCATACCTGTACATGTTTTTATTGTTGTAAGTAATTGTTATCTTTTGCAAGTCTGCTGGGAAGTGGAGTGGGACATAATGGAGACAAGGAAATGTTACAAGTTGTGGGTGATGATTAATTTTTCATAAGGGATCAGATGACTAGAGTTGATTTGGCAGTTGTTTGGGTTGTAACTCTCAAGTTTAATATTGCTGGATTTCATCTTGTTGAGCTTGTGGTCATCTTTGTCCACTGGCCTTCAATTTCTATCCACTATATAGTGGGCAATGTTCAGTCCAAGACTACCAGTAAGATGATGTTTCTTTGTAATAAGTTTTATTACATTCTTATGAGCCTGGTGAAATACGTACGGCTGAATGATACTGGTTTCGCCCCATGGTGAGTTCGCCCCCGCCCTTTCTGCCCCCCATGAACTCATCCTGAACTTTCTATTTTGAGTTCGCCAGTCACCTTCAATGGAAATGAAGAAAGAGAAATAAACATGTTTTGTGTGGTTTTGTTTCATCGTGTACACAAGGTTGTCTTTTTTTCTCGGTAAGAGAAAGGTAAAGTTTAAGTACCTGGTCGCTAGTTGAATCAATGTGGGGGCGAACTTGCCATGGGGCGAAACTGGCAGCTACCGTACTGCCAAGTGACTGACCAGTGCAGCATGCAAAGAATGCCTTGCCTGATAGCCAGGGCCGGGTTGTTCAAAGCCTGATTAAGCTAACCCAGGGTTAGCGAGAATTTTGATTTCAGTTTTAAAACTTTTTGGTGAGGTTTTCTGTTTATATTGTTTGCCCTTCAGTTTTGAGCTGTAGTAATCTCAAAACTACACCAAACATTAGAGGTGAAAAACATTTTTCAATAAGAAAACGTATTGCTTCAGTTAGCATTTAACCCTGGGTTAACGTTAACCGGCTTTCGAACAACCCGGCCCTGGTGCTAGTCAATTAATTTTTGCTATTGGAAAGTGGATCCTGTCTTTCACTTCAGTTTCATAGTTACAGCTTGTATCAAGGATAAGCCCAAAAAAATTGTTTTCTTTCACATCCTTCAATCCCAGTGTAGTTTATACCTTTTGTGGATTATATTACTAATGCCGAATTTCATTTGTTCAATTCCAGAAACACGGTTTTTGCCAGTGCAGATGCAGCTTATGTTTTAGCGTACTCCATTATAATGTTAACAACAGACCTGCACAACTCCCAGGTGAATGATTCTGCATGATTTGTTGTTACATTTTCTGTTCACTAAGGCATGCACATGTAGATCACAGATAATATCAAAAAATGTGGCACATGAGCCATTAGTCATTTCTACCATTAGACATTACATGTATTTTGTCCCTGATTAGCACACAAATTCAAGATACAGGTTTTATGCTCTGCAGGTAAAAAGGAAAATAACCAAAGAACAGTACATCACAATGAACAAAGGAATCAACGACAGCAAAGACTTGCCACAAGAGTACCTGGAGTCTATTTATGATGAGATATCACAGAATGAAATTAAGATGAGAAATGCACCCAAAACAGCTAACAGATACAGCACTATTTGTAAGTACTATCCAAAACTCGATTCTTTCCCTCTGGATAAAATAAGTAGATGTACCTAAGAGACAAAGTGGCAAAACTGGAAAATGGTTAACGAGAAGAACAGGACACACATTCGACCCAGTTAAAAGCACTTCAAACAGACCCGCTTATCAACTCCGAGAACGAAAAAAACTTTTTCAAATCCCACTTGCGATGGTCACGATTGTCCCATACTCCCACTGAGAAAGGATGTTACTCGTAGATAGTGATTCACATGAAAATAGAGAACGTGGGCTATTTTAAGTTTTTTTTTTCTGGAATAAATTGTCATGAAGACTGATGAGACTCGAATAATGAAATAAATTTTCCAACTTCCGCAGTTTACAGTAACTGTAACAACTGTTGTTTTATATCGAGTTTTCATTTTTAACTGATTTTAAGTTCATCGGCCTGATAAAAAGAATCGATGTCCTGTTCTTTTGTTGTTCCAACCATTCTTGGCATCAACAATTCAAATTTCCCACTGGAACATCGTGGCTATTGCAGAATGATGCTCCATTGAGAAAATACAGTGATGTTGCATGTCTTACTGATGGACCTTTCTTCCTTGTTTAGACCTCCAGAATGAAAAACAAAGAAGACTTCTGTACTACCAAGAAATGGAACAAATGGCTCAAACAGCTAAGACATTGATTGAAGGAGTGAGTCAGATTCAAACCACATTCACATCTGCTACTCATGTGGAGCACATCAGACCAATGTTCAAGGTATAGGAAGTCTTTAGTTCAAAAAAGCAATTCTCCTTACGTATTTCGATACATTGCATTTGATTTCAGTTCTAAGAATTTAAAAGCTTATTTACAATAGCTTGTGGGAGGTGCGGTGGCCTGATAGTACCCTCATCTCTGGATGGAGCGGTCCGGGTTTCGAGTCCTGGCCGAGGACATTGTGTTGTGTTCTTAGGCAAAATGTCACTTTACTCTCAGAGTGCCTCTCTCCACCCAGGTGTATAAATGGGTACCGGTGAATTTAATGCTGGAGGTAACCCTGCGAACGACTTTCATCCTAACCAGGGGGGGGGGGAGTAGAAATACTCCTAGTTGCTTCATGCTACAGAAACTGGGATAAGCTCCACACAGATGGGCCATTTTGTTTCATATGTAGACTTCACCTTACAATAACTAGCTGTTTGGTATATTTCCCTTTCTAGGTTACATGGAGTCCATTTCTGGCAGCATTTAGTGTGAACTTACAGCACTGTGATGATCAGCAAGTAGCCTCACTGTGTTTGGATGGCATACGATGTGCAATCAGAATCGGATGCATATTTGGAATGCAGGTATAGACAGTTACGTGCATTCGGCAGCGAGGATTCACGAATAGTGACCAGGCTGAGACAGGATTGGGGCACAGCACCTTGTGAAACAATTGGTGCAGCTCCTGTTTTCTGAAAGTTTCTCCAACAAGACTTTGAGGAAGCGTAGCCGCTGAAGGTTGCAGGTCTAAGTCCCGCTCTGACCACTGAGGCGCGTCTACATTACGCCGGAGGAACATGAAAACGGAGATTTCACTCCGAAAATGCATCAAATGTTTTCCGTTCACAAAATGCCCAAGGAATTTGAAAACGTAGTAATCAACGCTTATTTTGAATTCATGGCTGAGGAAAACTTGAGCAGGGAAATCACAATATTATCGCGACTCCATTGCTTCGAAAAGCTCATTTTCCAGAATGCTTTCCGTCCACTTTAAAAGGCAAAGGCGGCGTTTTCAAATTCCTCCGGTTTGAAGAGGGGACGGTCATGCTTGTAAAGAGCTAATGGGTCTGCATCGACCTGCCTCCCGCTGGTTGGGATTTTTAAGCCTATTTTTTTAATAGCTGATATATTTCTTTCTTTCAGTTTAGTAGCTTGGTGTAGTTAAGGGCATTGAGCACTATGAACCACAATACTTGAGCATTTTTTTTCAAAGACACGTGCTCTGTAGTAAGTTTCATAGTGCTTTGTTTCATGGCTTAGATCATGCGTTTATCTTTTCTTACAGCTTGAGCGTGACAGCTTTGTCCAAGCTCTTTCTCGGTTCACTCTCCTGACAGCAACAGCAGGATTACATGAAATAAAGACAAAGAACATCGATACAATCAAGACACTTATAACTGTAGCACAAACAGATGGCAACTATCTTGGCCGGGCGTGGCATGAGGTAATGTAAATTACAGCTGAAATTGTGATACAAATTCTGTTTGATTTTGTTCTGTTAATGTACACACATTTTTATAAGAATATCGCTCTTCCTGCCAGGCTGAATATTCTTATATTTCTACCGATTTTAGGCTGAAATTATTTTTGTGAATATTCTTTGATTGTAGTGTATGCCATTTCTGTTTTCAAATCTATTTGATGCCTGGTTGGTATTAAAGCAATTTTGGAGCCAGGCTAAAGGCATTGAGGCCTGATATTTAAGCAATAGACCACAAGTTTCTATGGTTTATAGGCTGATAAACCACGCGGGATGTTGATAGAACACGAGAAGAATTTGTAAATCACGAGCCGCAGGCGAGTGATTTACGAATTCTTCGAGTGTTCTACCAACATCCCAAGTGGTTTATCAGCCTATAAACCATAGAAACTTGTGGTCTATTGCTTTTATATAATTATTCAGAAGACGCGCGATTTTTCCATGGGTTTACCGGCACAATAAACCATAGCTGATTGACCAATCAGAGCGCGCGCATTGATTTTGTTATTGTATAAGACGCACATAACTTCTCACAGAAATGATATTAGAAAGTTTAAGAAGCTACGACGACGAAGTCGAGGACAACGTCGATTAAAAAAATGAAGTTGTCATTTAACCCACGAATCTGGCGATACTCTTAAGTCATTTTCCTTGTTTGTTAGTGTCAAAACCATCACGAAATGGAATCTGGGACGACAGGGTAAAACATTTGAAATAAAAATAAAAAAATTAGCTGTCGTGCTTTACTTTCTCTAGACAACGCAGAACTTGGTTATTTCACGTTGTTGTTTTGCAGAGGACGACAAAGAAATGTACAAAGAATTATAACGCACGTGCACAGGCATTGTTCTGCTCATTAAACCTTTTGTTTAGCGATGTTACCGTTACTGTGCAGTCATGGTTTTCTTGAACTCCCAATTAGTATTGAACATACGGATAGTGCTGTTTGCTTTTTGGCTAGACTAGTTTTTCTGTGAAGAGAAATGAAGATTTATCTACGGTTTGGTATTGTTTTTATTAATTTTCGACAACAAAATTATATTAATTTAAAAATATCAGCCTCGGGTATATTCTTAAACTGAAATAGTCTGAAAATTTTGGAGTTTTTCAGCCTCGATATTCTTATAGAACGTATTCTCATAAAAAAGAGTGTACTTTAACACTTGAAATATACAGTGTTTCAAGTTTGTTACGAGTTTTAATGTAGATTAAGATTGCTCCTCGACAAAACTCAAGGTCTTAAATAACAGTATCCAACTCGTTTAATTCCCCCATGCCATTAGGGACCTTTAGATTGGACAATGAGTACGAGATTGAGTATGAGTACGATTTTCGAATTTCAAACCAGTGGCGTTTCCAGAGGCCTCGCTATACGTGTTGGTTTTAGGTAGAGAGAGTGGCTTATGGGATGAAATAAGTATATGTTGTGAAAATGTGAAGCCTGAAAACTAGAATTGAAAAGTCGCACTCGTACTCAATCTCGTACTCGTAGCCCAATCGAAAGCTCCCTATTTATTTCACAGGTTAAAACATTTCATTCCTGTAAATTTACTCGTCTCTCATTCGAATGGAAGGCGCACTCTTTTATACTTACATTTCAAAGTTCTAGAATATTCTACAAAAGACTAACAGTAGAAAAACTACAAGATGCTTAACTGTATTCACTAGCATGTTCCTAAAAACGTCAAAAATATATGCGCTTTAACATAGTAAACGTACCACAATTTTCTTGCATGTCACGGTTGAGTGACTGCCAGTTGTAACGTCCTCGGAGTTCTGGAAGGTTAGTAGACAATTTTCGTAAAAAAAAGATTGACACTGTAGATTTAAAGAACAAAGCTGATGCTTCTGCAAGAAAACTACCTTGGTCAAGCCATAAGATAAGACTTTAAACCTTGATTTTATCACGAAATTGATCATTGATCTTGATATTTACTGAATGCTATTTCTTTGTAGATACTCAAGTGTATATCTCAGCTCGAGCTAGCACAGCTTATTGGGACAGGCGTCAAGAGTATGGGTCCCGCAGGAGGGGTGGGGCAAGGCATTTCCACCCCAGTATCCATGGGTACCACTGGTCTAGTACCCTCTCATGGTGAGTGTAACCTTCTCAGTGTACTGACCAACTAACAATGTGTTTGACAGAAGTTTGTTAGTTTCTCAGTTAGTCAAAATGCAAGTGGATGAACTGTATAAACAGTGAGATACTTTGACTTCTTGAAGTTCAAGATCAGTAGACATAATTCGATGTCACGAGTTAGCCAAAAATTTTCTCAGGATGTATCAGGCCGGCTGGGCAAGTGTATGCTCGATTACCGGCCGCTGTCCAGGAAAGGAACCTGCGCTCCTTCTCCGAAGGAGAGGAACGAAGTCCGGACACGAGAGATCGGGGGAGTCTAGGGCAAGTGAATCTCTTGGAACAAAACACAGAATTTTATTTTAGATTCAGAATCACTTTTTTGGGGAGACTTTTAAAGTAAGTTTTAATGTTTCTTATTCCTCTGTTTTATTCCAATCTGTATCGGTTTTTTTTCCCTCAGATCCCAAGAAAATTGCTTATATTCAAGAAACAGTTGGTGAAACGAGTTCTCAGAGTGTTGTGGTTGCCGTGGACAGGTGAATGCACAGGGATCTTTAAGGCGGGATTTTACCAGAAGGCTGTTTTGACGTTGCTCGACATGACCTTTGTGCCATTACCTCGTTCACATTTCAAGCAACGCCAAATCCCTCCATTTAGAAGATTAAACAAAGTAAATTTTTGGGCATTTTGGGAAAGAGATATTTTTTCTTTAAGGATAGGTTAAATTGAGGAAAAAATGAAATGCTGAAGATTTGATGGATTTGGAAAATTGAAATTTGAAGTGAAGAATTAGTAGATAGACACCAAACAGTCCCCTACCAACCTGGGGCTCTCTTTTGAGGGATTCAACTGTCTGGTAGTGTTCCCAACCGTTTTAATCTCAGCAATTCCCTTTCAAAAACTACTTCAAATTTCACTCCTGTTCAGGTAAAATCCCCCCTTAAATTTTCCGAGGCAATTTTTTTAAATTATATTTTTGACTGTTTTTCAGAATATTTACGGGATCCACTAAACTGGATGGAGATTCAATTGGTTAGTATTGGAGGCCCACATTTAGTCATAGAAGACTAGTTGGCTATATGCAAGCATGACTGAGGAGTTAAGCTAGGGTCTACCTAGAAACCTCTCCAGTTAAGACGACAGAATGGGACTTGAACCCGCTATCTCTGAATTACAAGTCTGGCGCCCTAAACACTCGGTCACACAGTGACGCTGCCTGCCTGTCACTCTGGCCATTTCAATGAACCAATCAAAACCTGCAGTAAATAGCTGACGTGAAGTGCGGGAAAACGTGTGTGAACGAGTCACGACTAGTTTTATTTTACTTCTGATTGGATGAAAAAAGTGGCGCGAGATTTTTAAGCCTATCATGTAAGTAGGTTCGATTACCAGCCTCTCTTCGGGAAAGGAGCCCGCTTTCCTCCCCCGAAAGGAAGGGAGGGTTAGACCAGACACGAGAGAGTGGTGGAAATCAAGCCTATCGTGTAAGGTAGTAACGCAAAACCAATTACTTTCTGACACTCAAGAAAAACAGCTCCATCTGCAATTATTGAATCAATTAAAATTCTCTTACATTTGTTTGTGTTTGCTCTCGACAGTGGACTTTGTTCAAGCTCTAGGAGCGATCTCATCAGACGAGCTTGCGAACCCTACACACCCTCGAATGTTCAGTTTACAGAAAATAGTCGAAATTTCTTATTACAACATGAATCGTATCAGGCTGGAGTGGTCCAGAATATGGGCTGTGCTAGGAGACCACTTTAACAAGGTACACGCTTTTCAACTTTTGGTTTGACTATTTGTATTGGACAGGATTCGGAGTTTTGTCAAGTTTGATTTTGGTTGAATGCCACAAGGTGACATGAACTGTAGATGACTCGGTTT
>JAHPZR010008386.1:0-11664 GCA_019787425.1 Platygyra sinensis
AAAAGTACATTGTATTAATTATCAGATATTGCCCAGTTTTAGCTGGGGATATTCAGTCACTTAACATACTTAGACCAATTGCACATAAGTGGAAATATTTGATGGATTTTAAACATGCAACTTGACCTCATATCATGTTTGGTCAATACCAGCAACCCATTTAATTATTTATTGTGTTCGTGAATGTAGTTGAAATATAAAATGTGAAATATCCAATTACCCCTGGAGAACTCCGTAAAATGTTGACTGGAAATTTCCATGGCAAATAAGAGATGGACAATTAAAGGGACGTGTTGGGATCAAAAACAAAAGTAGGTGGGCAGGGTGTTTCAAATTAAAATACTTCAGTCTGTGAGAGAGGTATTATACTTATTAGATATTTTCTGAAGCAACATGACAGAAATTGACAGAATCTATGAAATGCAGACTTTCGAGTTGAAATTGATCCAGAACTGAAACATGTTCTGAGCTGGTTTGCAAGAAACTGAATTGGGCCCCCTAATTTGTTGACTGCTGGTATTTATTTTTTTATTTTGGGATGGCGAACTCTGGTGGACGATCTATGTTCCATACAGAACGACAGGAATTAAGTCAAGCTAGTAAGTCAGGTATTCACTCCATATCATTTTGTATCTAGGTAATCATACGGTTTCAAGTTCAATTTAAAATTAACTTGCACGAGTGAGTTTTTCAAAATGCTGAAATCGCACAAGCTGCTTTGGCGAGTGCGATTTCATCTTTTGGAAAACTCACAAGTACAAATTAATTCAAACTGAACGAGAAAAACTGTATGATTGCTTATTAATAATCATTTAATACAAACATGGAAAAATTTGCATAGAAGATGTTTCTTGAAGCCTTTTTTTTTGCATTCAAGAGAACTTTTTTCAGAGTTTCTGTACAAAATTTTTGTCATTGCTTTACATGTGATAATTGGCCGCCAAAATTTTTCATTATGATCTAAAGTTCTACAAATCATAATCGCCAATTACGATTTGTAATTTGTTCTGGTGTTACACTTTTTGCACTGGTGTTACACTTAAACTGCACTTCTCTCAGCCAATCAGAATCGAGTAATTTTTTCATGTGTATAATTGTGTAATATATTTCATTAAAAAGTCTCAAGGGGGCATGAACTATAAGTATACATATATGTACAGTATGATTAAAATTTAAGACAACCTGTCCCATTTCTTCAAATTCTCAATATGGCTGTGCGATAAACTTAATCAACGAATGGACTTTGTATCCAATTCCAAAGGCTTACTTTTAACATCAGCTCTTCAGCTTCAGGGAAATTTGAATCAAATTACTTTTTTCAGGGCTCAAAGTTAACGACCAACTCATCGCATGTGTGACTAGATTTTTTGCTGTGTGCCTAAAAAAATCATGTGTGGTCCCACCACCGCGACTTAAAAGCCGAAATACAGGGCAACTTCTCCAGTGCTTACTCACCAGACCATACATGTACTAATGTACTTGATAAATACAAATTGAAACATATAGCACAACCAGGCAACAAATCATAAAGTTGTACCATTTTCCTTTAATTGGTGTGTATTTTATTTGTCATCTTTAAGCCTAATTTCCCAGTGGATTCTCCGAACCCGCACTTTTATTTCTTCCCTCGTTCTGTGTTGGAAACAACTCCGCTGACACAGGGACTGAAGCACGTGCTTCATATTGTTGTCATGGTGCTGGGCGCTCCTAGCAGAAAGCGGGGAGACTGGGATGAGATATTCTTTGTGAACAACAGTAACAGAATGCTGCGTTTTGTAAAGCAAGCTTTGTTTTCACTTGTCTGACAGACAAAAATGTCCAGCATTTTCGGAACAGGCCGTTCCACGAATTCTATGGAGGAGGACATTGGGGTTTGCGGTATTGCGGTATTGGGCCATTTTTCTTGCGGTATTTCGGGAATTTTAATCTCGAATTGCGGTATTGCGGTATTTTCTGGAGCTGCGGGATGCGGTTTTTTAGCATTTTGGGCGGTATCAAAAATTATCGTTAAAGTCCTGCTAGGTTTTTCGAGCTTTTTCTATCCTCCGCGATTGTTTCGGAAACAAGCTAAAACAGGATGTCAGAACTCTTCCGTCACGGAAGTTATTATTTGAAACGTGATTGTAAGTGATTATGAACAGTGCTAATCGATCAGCAATTTTAACGTTTCATCAGCCAATTACAATTCGCAGCCGCGCGGTCTTGTACTGACGTGACATTTAATATCATTTAATATTTAACATTGAGGCTTGATACGGGGTCAAAGAGCGTTTCTATAAACCCGCGCACTTCGGCAATGGCAGTGGCTGGTCCTCGTGAACACGCTGTAATCGACTGTATTGCAATATTTTACGAAGAGGGAAAGGCGGAGAAAACTATCGCAAGAAAAACAAATTCAGATGTCGGATAGACAAGGAAGAAAAAAGACTCGTCAAGTTCAGCGAGAGTATTTGGTAATGTACCAGTCAAATCGAAGCTTCAAACCCCCCCCCCCCCCCCGGGCAATGCCCCGGGCATTTGAATTTTTGGAAAATTTTTGTTCAAATTCCCCCTTCACCGGGCCGAAAAGCTGTTCAAATGCCCCCACCCCAGGGAAAATAACCAGATTACTGTTTTAACTTTTCAGTAGCATCTATTATGTTTCTGAAGCTGGGCATGTTAACAAGGTTTATTAAATAACACATATTTATGATATTATAGATATAAATCGTTCTTAAACACCTTCAAATACGGAACACAGCTTGTGTAGGCCTTTGGTTTTCAACCAATCCGTCACGAATACGCAATCTTTTCCTTTGAATTCATCAAAGTTTGTCTCCGCTGTCTCCACCGTTATTTATCGACCCATGTAGAATCAGCGCGACTCGTAACATGTAATCGAGGCTAGCGATCAAATACCCCACCCCCTATGAGTGCTAATCAAATGCCCTCCCTCCCGGGTAGAAAGAGTCGTCGAATGCCCGGGGTATGCCCGGAGAGGGGGATGTTTAAGCTTCGATTTGACTGGTACATAAGTTGTAAGCTGAAAATTAAAACCTGACTGACCCTGGAAGTCCTGCAATTGAGTAAGTGGCTCATTTTATTCACGCTTTAACGGGATTCGAACCCATGACCTCTGTGATACAGGTGCAGTGAAGAAACCAGAAGGAAATCTAGACAAGAACAACGGATTTGAAGTTGCGCGATCACGGCCACCAATAGAGAAAGCATAATACCAATGTAAGACTGTTTACATATTTACAGTGTAGTAACACGACGTCAGGACTGTAACCTGCAAAAACATCTACCACAGGGCCGTACGGATTTTTTGTCTGCGGGGGCAAACTCCACAAACCTTCACAGGGATCTCCCGTATACAGACAGGGTTTCTAGTCGGACGTTTTGTTTTCACCCCTATTGGTTTTCCTGGCGGGGGCAACTCCCCTACCCCCTTTGCCCCCCCGCTATGTACGGCCCTGTACCAGAATGTATAAACGTAACTGCAGAACTAGGACTCGTGGTTTTCTAGAATGGTGGATATTCTTTCCAATAAAATTGAGCTCTCACTGCAATTCCTTGTGTCACAATCGGCAAAGGGTAGGTTACTTTTTGTTAATGATTAGCCTACACGTCAATGAATGTTACACGTTTTGTACATTTTGTCTAAATGACCTATTAAATCATACCGATCTCGCAAAAGGTTTTTCGTCTTTTCTCGATAAAACAAAACTGCAAATAAGGATGAACATTTTTAGTTCGTTTACGCGTGTCTTCCAACGGAATTGGCTGAAAATCGGCAGGTATGTTCCCTATTACCTCCTTCGAAAAAGGGCCGGTGTCGGGCTTTGTTTAATTTCGTCTTAACGTTCATTAACAAACTCTTAATTGTTATTTCAATGTTATTCGCACTTAACGTCACGTACAGAGTACTGATTTAAGGGTTACATCGAGTTTTGACTCGGTATTGAGGTGCTGCGGTATTTGGCGATTTTTTTTGCGGTATTGCGGTATTTCTCGAATTTTTTTGCGGTATTGCGGTGTTCAGAACCCCCCAATGTCCCCCTCTCTATGGCTTGAATGCTAGCCAAAGGAGCGAAGTTATGTGCTAGTTCTCACGAATACCCACATGTTGACAAAAAAAATCAAGAATCTTTGTGAACAGAATTTCAAAGGTGGGGCAAACAAAATTTGAACAAGCAATTGGATAGTGTCAGGATACTCAACAGAGCGATATGATTATTTTATTTGTTTTCTTTGTGTTTAATATTGCTAGAATAGGCCCATATTGCAACATGAACCCTGAGTCGCTCTTTTTAGAGCATTAAGTAGTGTTTTAGAGTACAGCTGTAGGTGCTCCAAGTATTTGAAGCTGTACACCTAAAATTTCGCCAGTGCACCTAAAAATTTACACCTGGTCACACAAGTACTCCCCAAACCAAAACTAAACTTTGAGCCCTGTCTCTGTCAAGAGATCTGACTACAAGTAAGTTTGAATTGTAACCTTGACTGTAAAATCACAAACTTATTTTAGGGCAAATTGTTATAATTGAATTAATAACACAGACTTAATGCTCATGACTAAGGGAATGTTATACTCCTGATCCTAATAATAATTTTTATTAGTAATTACTGAATGAGGCTGAGTAGGATATGAAGAATTCTGCAGATCAAGGAGGGTGTTATCCACAGAGGTTGAAGGCCGAGGTGGATAACACCCTCCAAGATCTGCAGAATTCTTCATATCCTACGAACACTGAATTCAATAATTGCTTTATTATTCATTCAAAATATTTCCCTGTTCTTAAAGGAGTTTCGCCATTTTGCTTTTTGTTTTCCGCTCACCAAATATAACACAACCTTGTCCCCATGTTTTCTTGGTCAACGGTTCAATAATCTGCAGCGGGCTGCACTTTTGACGTGATTTTGACGTCATTGGTTCAATATTATTTTGCTCACTACAGCAGCTGGTTATGGTGAATTGTGCAAGCGGTTTTAACCAATCAGAAACAGGGAATATTTTAAATGAATAATAAGTAAGATTATACAGAAAAATAAATTATCATCACTTACCATTTCTAAGTGATGATATCATGCACAATACATGTATAAATGATTAAGCTTGTAACTAGCACTGGGAGCTAGATACTTGTAATAATGAAGGATTTTTTTCTGTCATGTTGTATCACTATAACATTTACAGGGAGAGTGTCACCTGAACTTAAATGTCAGGTTTTCACAGTTGCACTCGTAAACAAAGTAATGGAAAATCATGCGTAATGAAATCATGCAAATACTCATCACTTAATTCAACGGGTACATGTAAACCTAAAGCCACAAATTAAGTACAAGTTATGCATTTATCAACTGCTTCCTGTGCAATGCATTTTTAGACTTTAGCTTTTTAAAATTATGATACATGTAGCTTGTATGTACGAACGTACATGCAAACATGTATGACTTACTCAACGCTACTTTAATTAGCATGGACGCTTTTAAATCAAGTTTTTTCGCAAAATAAAATGCAAAACTCATGACACAACCATACTGCATGGATACAGATATCACACAAGTGTTTAACAATGAATTCATGAAGTAAGTTACTCGATCTAGCTGCTACTAGTTAAGCTTATTTTGTCGAAATGTAAAGGATGCGAATAACTCGTACAGTATGCCACACCATACTTGATATAATATGGGATTCCGTTGGTCGTTTCAGAGCGTTCCCAGCCGTCAGGTAATTTGCCTACTACTACCCCTACAAAAAAAAGGTTCAGTGTAAATCGAAAGAATCTATAAGTTATTTACAAGCTCTAGAAGCAAAGGAAGCCAAGCATTTTGCCGGCCTGGGGTAAACAAACGAGCGACATTCATGTGACTGGTCTTTAATACGGAATTTCCTTAAATTCGAACAGAAACTTACTCGTACTCCTGGGCTTTCGAGGAGAAGAGATTTTAGGTTCGGGCGGGCGCGTGCGATCAACGTAGGTGTACTGAGTAAAAGAAGACATGGCATTAGGTACACAACAACCAACTGTCACAGCAACCCTAAAGCAATATGACAACAGTAATGGTTCCGAGCCGTTGGTAAGTACTTCATGTATCCCTTTTGCGGAGCTCCGGCGGCGGCAGGGTCCTGGACCTGTCGGCAGGTTGAAATTTAATTATAACTGGAAAACCGCTGACACTAAAAATAACCCATGTACTCATCAGGGGTTCTTACATAAAGTAGTTAGTGCACTAAAAGCACACCAGTTTAAACATTTTTTCGTGGCCAAGATTTAATTCCAAACCATAGCAAAGTATACATTTTTATAATGCTTTAAGACCAAAAAATTATGGAAAAAATACTTTTGTGCCCTAGAACTGTATTGTGACCTGACACCGGCTGAATTAATCTGGCACCAGCTGTTCTATATGCCAGGGCTTACTTGAGAAAAGATAACTCTTGCAAGAACTGATCAAAAGGAATCATTTTTCCAGTTTTCAAAAGAAGACAAAAAGCTTACTGTGATAAGCTAGCATAAAGATTTGGGAAAAGTTATAAACACATGAAATGATGACCAGTTAAATATGATACAGAAAATCCAGCATCCGTTTCAATGCATAACTTCGACAAAATGCAATGGATGGAAAAGCGCTTTGTTCATCCTACAGAACCTACTCAGAACAACAAATCCTGAAAATTTCAGTTCAATTAGCCAAATCCTTCTCAAAATATCTTTTCTCGACGGCAAAAATAACTAGTTTTGAGAAAACGAGCTTTAAACTTATGGCAACAGAAATTGTCAAAATAAAACTTTATTATCTTAAGGTATCAGTGTACCCCAAATGACCATCATTCTTTGGCGCCGCTTTACGGTCGGACGATTGACGCAAACCCAACAAAAGTATATATTTTCTGAAAGCTTAATAATTGTAGATTACGACGGTTTATTCACTCACGTAAAAAATCAAGGTTTCCCGAATATAGCGCGTTACTTCTCGAAGTATAGAGCTTCACTAATCAAGTTCGTTTCCTGTCGGATTTGAGCGAGAGAACGCGATTACAGCGGTTATCAGTCACACGCGCCCTCCCACGATTTTTTTCCATTTCGAAAACTACGTTTTGGTGGACGTCAATCAAATGTATCCATGGCAATAACGGCGAGCAGAGTTTCCAGAACCATTATTTCAGTGTCAATTCTCGGAGTATCCGAGTTGTTCTTTCATCTTTACTTGACTCGTCGATAAACAGAGACTGAGAAGTAAGACTTATAAAATCGTTTGAAGCGCCTTTTCGTTCGTTTCGCTCACGGGCAATGTTTTGAGGCTGCAAATTTACAAAAAGTGTACAACCAAAACAACATGAGAATGAACTAAATATAAATAATAACCTTTATTACAGAATGAACTACAAAAATCTGACTGCTAATCTCTTGCGGCTTTCATTAACTTTTCATTACTGACAATCCCCACTTGCCGTATGGTAAGGCAGGGGTGCACAACGGGAAAAATTTCAAAATTGACTTGTTGCTGCTCGGAAGTGTCAATAGACCTTTTTCGCTTGTAAATTTTGTTTTCCCAATACAGATCATGTGATGATACTCAGGAGATTTGATCTTTTGTTTTGTTCATTAAAAAGGGTACATGCAAGCATGAATATGTCTGCATGTACTCTTTTTAATGAACAAGACAAAGGATCAAATCTCCTGAGTATCATCACGTGATCTGTATTGGGAAAACAAAATGTACAAGCGAAAAAGGTCTATTGACGTCTAATAAGAGATAAATAGTTAATTAAGGTTCTGCTGATGGTTTGCTTTGCATATAATTTGCCTGTCTGGTATTCCAACCACGCTTGATTCAAACTCGTCGACGCGTCAGGATAGATCTATGGATTGTATTTTAGCAAGGCGAATGACGAGAATTTCTGCGGCGAAAATAATCTGCAACCCGGGCTGCAACCATAACAAGCTGATAAGAAGTCAATATTAACATAAAGTTTTATTTTGACAATTTCTGTTGCCATAAGTTTAAAGCTCGTTTTCTCAAAACTAGTTATTTTTGCCGTCGAGAAAGATATTTTGAGAAGGATTTGGCTAATTGAACTGAAATTTTCAGGATTTGTTGTTCTGAGTAGGTTCTGTAGGATGAACAAAGCGCTTTTCCATCCATTGCATTTTGTCGAAGTTATGCATTGAAACGGATGCTGGATTTTCTGTATCATATTTAACTGGTCATCATTTCATGTGTTTATAACTTTTCCCAAATCTTTATGCTAGCTTATCACAGTAAGCTTTTTGTCTTCTTTTGAAAACTGGAAAAATGATTCCTTTTGATCAGTTCTTGCAAGAGTTATCTTTTCTCAAGTAAGCCCTGGCATATAGAACAGCTGGTGCAGATTAATTCAGCCGGTGTCAGGTCACAATACAGTTCTAGGGCACAAAAGTATTTTTCCATAATTTTTTGGTCTTAAAGCATTATAAAAATGTATACTTTGCTATGGTTTGGAATTAAATCTTGGCCACGAAAAATGTTTAAAACTGGTGTGCTTTTAGTGCACTAACTACTTTATGTAAGAACCCCTGATGAGTACATGGGTTATTTTTAGTGTCAGCGGTTTTCCAGTTATAATTAAATTTCAACCTGCCGACAGGTCCAGGACCCTGCCGCCGCCGGAGCTCCGCAAAAGGGATACATGAAGTACTTACCAACGGCTCGGAACCATTACTGTTGTCATTGCTTTAGGGTTGCTGTGACAGTCGGTTGCTGTGTTAACCTAACGCCATGTCTTCTTTTACCCAGTACACCTATGTTGATCGCACGCGCCCGCCCGAACCTGAAATCTCTTCTCCTCGAAAGCCTACGATTACGAGTAAGTTTCTGTTCGAATTTAAGGAAAAATCCCGTAAGACCAGTCCCATGAGTGTCGCTCGTTTGATCACCCCAGGCCGGCAAAATGCTTTGCGTCCTTTGCTTCTAGAGCTTGTAAATAACTTATAGATTCTTTCGATTTACACTGAACCTTTTTTTTGTAGGGGTAGTAGTAGGCAAATTACCTGACGGCTGGGAACGCTCTGAAACGACCAACGGAATCCCATATTATATCAAGTATGTGTGGCATACGAGTTATTCGCATCCTTTACATTTCGACAAAATAAGCTTAACTAGTAGTAGCTAGATCGAGTAACTTACTTCATGAAGTCATTGTTAAACACTTGTGTGATATGTGTATCCATGCAGTATGGTTGTGTCATGATTTCTGCGTTTTATTTTGCGAAAAAACCTTGATTTAAAAGCGTCCATGCCAATTAAAGTAGCGATGAGTAAGTCATACATGTATGCATGTACGTTCGTACATACAAGCTATCATAATTTTAAAAAGCTCAAGTCTTAAAATGCATTGCACAGGAAGCAGTTGATAAATGCATAACTTGTACTTAATTTGTGGCTTTTGGTTTATATGTACCTGTTGAATTAAGTGATGAGTACAATGTATTTGCATGATTTCATTACGCATGATTTTCCCTTACTTTGTTTACGAGTGCAACTGTGAAAATCTGACATTTAAGTTCAGGTGACACTCTCCCTGTAAATGTTATAGTGATAAAACATGACAGAAAAAATCTTTCATTACTACAAGAATCTAGCTCCCAGTGCTAGTTAAGCTTAATCATTTATACATGTATTGTGCATGATATCATCACTTAAAAATGGTAAGTGATGATAATTTATTTTTCTGTATAAGCTTACTTATTATTCATTCAAAATATTCTCCGTTTCTGATTGGTTAAAACCGCTCGCATAATTCACCATAACCAGCTGCTGTTGACCAAAATAATATTGAACCAATGACGTCAAAAGTGCAGCCATTGCTGTGAATTATTGAACCGATGAATTAATGAATTAATGAACCCGCTGCAGATTATTGAACCGTTGACCAAGAAAACCTGGGGACAAGTTAAGGTTGTGTTATGTTTGGTATGCAGAAAACAAAGAACGAAATGGCGAAACTCCTTTAAGAACATGGAAATAATTATTTTGAATGAATAATAAAGCAATTATTGAATTTGGCGTTTGTAGGATATGAAGAATTCTGCAGATCTTAAAGGGTGTTATCCACCTTGGCCTTCAACCTCTGTGGATAACACCTTCCTTGATCTGCAGAATTCTTCATATCCTACTCAGCCTCATTCAATAATTACTAATTATTAGGATCATGAGTATAGCATTCCCTTAGTTATGAGCTTTAACTCTGTGTTAAATTCAATAATAAAAATTTGCCCTAAAATAAGTTTTTGTGATTTTACAGTCAAGGTTACAATTCAAACTTACAAGTTTGTAGTCAGATCTCTTGACAAAGACAGGGCTCAAAGTTTAGTTTTGGTTTGGGGAGCACTTGTGTGACCAGGTGTAAATTTTTAGGCGCCCTGGCGAAATGTTAGGCACACAGCTTCAAATACTTGGAGCACCTACTCTAAAAGAATACTTTATGCTCCAAAAAGAGCGACTCAGGCTTCATGTTGCAATATGGGCCTATTCTAGCAATATTAAACACAAGGAAAACAAATAAAAGAATCAGGATAATATTTCACACAGAAGTTTAATAAGGTTAGATATTAACTACTGAAGTCGCTCTGTTGAGTATCCTCACTATCTATTTGCTTGTTCAATGTTTGCCTCACCTTTGAAATTCTGTTCACAAAGATTCTTGATTTTTTTTCAACATGTGGGTATTCGTGAGAACTAGCACAAAACTTCGCTCCTTTGGCTAGCATTCAAGCCATAGAGAGGGGGACATTGGGGGGTTCTGAACACCGCAATACCGCAAAAAAATTCGAGAAATACCGCAATACCGCAAAAAAAATCGCCAAATACCGCAGCACCTCAATACCGAGTCAAAACTCGATGTAACCCTTAAATCAGTACTCTGTACGTGGACGTTAAGTGCGAATAACATTGAAATAACAATTAAGAGTTTGTTAATGAACGTTAAGACGAAATTAAACAAAGCCCGACACCGGCCTTTTTCGAAGGAGGTAATAGGGAACATACCTGCCGATTTTCAGCCAATTCCGTTGGAAGACACGCGTAAACGAACTAAAATGTTCATCCTTATTTGCAGTTTTTGTTTTATCGAGAAAGACGAAAAACCTTTTGCGAGATCGTATGATTTAATAGGTCATTTAGACAAAATGTACAAAACGTGTAACATTCATTGACGTGTAGGCTAATCATTAACAAAAAGTAACCTACCCTTTGCCGATTGTGACACAAGGAATTGCAGTGAGAGCTCAATTTTATTGGAAAGAATATCCACCATTCTAGAAAACCACGAGTCCTAGTTCTGCAGTTACGTTTATACATTCTGGTACAGGGCCGTACATAGCGGGGGGGCAAAGGGGGTAGGGGAGTTGCCCCCGCAGGAAAACCAATAGGGGTGAAAACAAAACGTCCGACTAGAAACCCTGTCTGTATACGGGAGATCCCTGTGAAGGTTTGTGGAGTTTGCCCCCGCAGACAAAAAATCCGTACGGCCCTGTGGTAGATGTTTTTGCAGGTTACAGTCCTGACGTCGTGTTACTACACTGTAAATATGTAAACAGTCTTACATTGGTATTATGCTTTCTCTATTGGTGGCCGTGATCGCGCAACTTCAAATCCGTTGTTCTTGTCTAGATTTCCTTCTGGTTTCTTCACTGCACC